>JAHZMT010001975.1:0-10557 GCA_027743785.1 Sinhomidia bicolor | reverse complement strand
CCACCACTTGTCTGTGCATGTAAAGTGTTGTGTGCAGGCAGTAGTGCAAGTAGAATTCAGTATTTTTTTCGATTTATTTTTATCGATTTTTATGATTTCTCTTGTCCTTATTAAGTAAACCGTGTAAAGAATTATTTGCTTTTGCTGCTGCTTTTCTTTTATATTATTTTGAAAGCTTATACAAACACTTTGGTCGGTAGACTTTTGTGCAACGTTGCAATGAAGTTTTTTTTAAAAACAGCTTAATTAATCAATCAGTATTACCATTTTACATGGGTACGTATTTTTATTAACCAAGCAAATAAATGGATTTTGGTGAGTAATTGTAGATGTCAGTATTATTTGCTGAGGGAATTTGTAATAATGAAAGGTAAAACTGCAAAATAATCAAAATTTGACTTACCTTTTTAAACAGTTGCACAAGCACAATAATGAATTCAATCAAACATTTCTTTGTGTACGCTGATAAGTATATCAATCTGTTAAAACTTCACTATTTGTTGAGAGCACATAAACGACACAAAAATTGTAAAGTAGTTTCACAATTCCACAAACAAATAGATATAAATATTTCTACCACTTTTTATTGTACTGTTTGTAGCAAGTTAAAAATGTGTAAATATAACAACAATTTAGTACTTAATTGTTAGTCTGTCCTGTCTTTCTTGAAAATAAGCCACTGGAAACTTTACTTCTGTTCTTTTAACGTTCTAGATTGGCTGCATAAGTCCATAATACGTTAGCACCTGAAATTATAAATAAAAAATACGTATTAACAAATTATGTATAAATTGAACACTCAAATGCAAATTAATCTTCAAAATTGAGATATTTCCGTACTAGGTGTTTCCAATATAAGCATTTGTTGGTCTCTTTTGGCAATTTGTATGATTGTGCAAGCAAATGAAAAACATTCACGATTTAAGCATTTAAATTAATTCATGATTCCTTTTCACCGTATCAACATGTCACACTTTTCATTATTCAGCATAAAAATACATAATATTATGCTTATGTTCATACAAATTATGTCACAAGCTTCTTGTTTCCTTCACTTTTTCTTGCAAAATGTCACAGCGTAGCCTTCAGATTAACCTTTACAAATTTCCAAGGAATAATATGCACATAACTACTACTACTGCTAGTTTTCAAGAATTTCCAGCTACGCTAACTGCGCTACTCGCCATTATCTTATCATCAACAAAATCAGTAGTAATTGTGGCAGCAAGTGAACTCATAAAACATAAAAAAATACCATATACCATATACCAGCAGCAGCAGCAGCAGCGGAAGGAAAACATGCTTGCAGTTTTTTGCGCATTTTTGTGTCAACGGAAACGTTCAACTGCTCAAAGAACATATCCGGTTGGTAGGCACGCATAAAGAAGTATATACAAAATGCATATACATAAGTACATCTCACAGCAGCTTCGTAATCTGATACATTACTTGTGTGTACATATAAAACCCGTGTGATGGTGATAGCATCATCATCGACAAACACAAAATTGTAACAAAAACCGAGAAAACTCCATTTTCCACGAAAAAAAGTATAAGGCAAAAAAATATACACATAAAAATGCTGCTTATTGCATCTTCTTCTTCTTCACCATACTTATTTATGATGCGTGCAAAAAATATATACAAGTTTCGTGTGTAGCTGTGCTTATTCCATTTTTTTCTGCTGCAATGCAATGTAATGCGAACGTTTCTTTTAAAATAATATAATAATACAGAAACGAAAGCAAAACACGAACGAAAGGGAGAAGAATAAAAAACACAGGAAAAATATATCGGTGGAATGATAAGTTTTTAGGAACACACAGTTCTAGCATCCGGAGAAACATTATAACATTTTTATATTATTATTGCATATTACACGCATGAATTCGGTCGTTCCCATTCCACCGTTTTTCGTGTAACACAACATAACAATATATCACTTGACAGACATGTGCTTCTCACAAGATCATTTTTCTTTACTATTCGTTTCCCTTTACGTTACCGTGTAAAAAATAATATGCGTGTAAATATGAGTACTATATATCTACATATCTTTCTCTGCACTCGCATAAAGTTGTTACTTTTTGAGATATTTATGCATTTTTCCAAGCTATTTTTGGAAACTTCATCTTCCTCTTTTCATTTCATTGGCGTTATGCATGTATGTATGTACGTATGTATATCCTCCTCTGCACTGTCATGCGAAATAATATCATCATGGTGCATTGAGTACGGGCAAACGTGAAAATGAAAAAAAAGTTGCTGCTGTTTTTTTATATGTAATATTATATGAATCTTGCATAAAATATATGTATATGTATTTATATTGTCGAATGTCATTGAACGTTTGGATGATGATGATGACGACGATGATGATGGAACAAATGAACTAAAAAGGCAGTGGAAAAAGCAAGCTGTGTAGAATTTTAGAAGGAAAATGATGATGATGAAAATAAATGTTTTTTATTTTCCACTTTTTACGTGGTTTGTTAATCTCAATGTACAAAAATAAGTGGATTTTTTAAGAACGAGCGAAAAGTCATTATAAAAAACGGAAATCAATGATGGGCATAGATGCTGCACACAATCATTAAATACTCGCTGCTAGCTTGTTACTTGCTTGTGTTTATTTGTGAGCGAGTGAGTGAGAGTATGTAATTTCAAGAAAATATCTTATCTAGTCTAAATATTTAGTAAGCAATGCCAAGAATTTTCCAAGAAATGAGTTTAAAATTTCGTCGCATCCCATTTTCCTTAATTTGTTTGCTGTGTACAAGCATTAATTTTTTTCGCTTGCATTCAACAAATATTTTGTGGCTGTTGTGAAGCAAGATTGTTATTTAGGATCAATTACTGTTTGCTTTTTTTCTTGACGAGATAAACTTGCTGTATGTTACATGTACCCTGGTGTTATATGGAATTGTAAACAGATATATATATTTTTAACGCAGGAAAAAACTATTTTCAAAAAAAAGAAGAAAAATCCCGAAAATTTCTCACGCCCGTCTTTACTTCCAATAGCTGGACAAAACTGATTGAACGAGAAAAAGCCTTAAAGAAAAATACACCAGGAAATAAAATCTCGATCCTTTTTCTGTGCCAATGCCAAACCATGCACACAGACAGAGACCATCAGACAAACAAGTCAGTCAGCTTTCTGCCAACAACAACGAAAAAAAAACAATCTGATCTCTTCTCACTCCTCATGACTTGCCACATTGCAAGTTCAAATGCATAGCAGCATAGCATAGCATGCTTTCAAGTAAAAAGGATTTTCTTTCACTGAGCGCAAAAAAAGAAGAAAAAGTGTACAGTAAATAACTACATGTTTGTATACCTACACAACACGCCTTACCCCCAATAATATTGTTTTTGGAAGGAAATATATCTGCACATTACCTTTTTACTGTTACTGCCAGTTAGGCGTACAATATGCAGTAAATATATATATACACATTTAAGCATTGTTAGATCCGATGACGACATGCTGTTGCATGCTGCTGCAAAATGCATTTTTTTGCTCATATAGTTTATTATGCATATACCTATAATATGCTCACAACAAGTGCATTCTCATCCTTTTCTTTTTTTACATACATACTTTGAAATGGTGTACAAAAAATAAATGCACAAAGCTAGCTGCATCTTTATATTTTCTGCGTACTCACTCACTCACCCACCATGACCGCCGCCACACGAGACATCAACAAAAATGGTTCAACTTGGTTAGTTCAATAATATGCATGTATATGCACATACATACATACATACATACACATGTACCCTATATATAAATTTGTACGCATTATTTTTGTCGGTTCTTTTTTTCCATCATTCCACCGACCAACTCACAGTGTGTCCGTTCAGGAATACGTACACACGCTGTCAGCAAAAGGAAACCAGATACGATACATAAATAAAAATACATACATGTATACTTATCCTTTTACTCCCACAAAATGGGTATATCCTCACGCTTCTCGTTTCCTTATATCTATCATGTATCGTGTGTTCCTTTACTAGATTCATGACGACGACGACGATGATGATGACATGACGTAAGGAAAGTATAAAAAAGGGAACAATATTTTCTTGCTTGTTATATCTACCTCCTCTGTATACGCATGCCTGTTGCGTGGGGTGACTTAACCTCGCAAGTCTCATTGAGTGTTTTGAGCGCGAAGCAAATAGTATGTAAACAATGATTAAACATAAACAAAGACAACGTCTTCATAATGATGGGAGCATAGCAAGAAGTACAGCTGAGGATCTGGTTTAATCATTGTTTACATAATATTTGCTTCGCGCTCAAAACACTCTATGCAACTTGCGAGGTTAAGTCACCCCACGCAACAGGCAATGACAAGACATGCATGCACCTCTCTGCTGTTATATAATAATATAATATTACCAGCTTATATTTTTTCTAGCTAAAAGTGGACAACTGTTATACTTACTCTCTGTTGATACACATCATCATCATCACACAAGAGAAGAACCGAGTGCCTGCCTGCCATGCCATGCCATTCACTCTCCCTTTTTTCCTCTCTCTTGAATACATTTTTAGATAGAGAAAAAATGTTGCTGTTGCAGCAATGAAAAAATAAAATCTATACTACCAATACATATTACCTACTACTCTCTCTACAAAATGGTACGTGTGTACATAAAAAAATATATGTGTATCGAATCCTACTTCCCAAAAGAGTAGTGCAGAAGAAACATGGCCATGTAATATGTATATATGCTTATAGAGATAAAAATGAAACTCAATAATAAAAACGCAGCAACAGCAGTACCACCACCGTCATTCTACTTTACCATTATCATCAAAGAAAAAAACCCATAAAGGTTCAAGAACAGCTGTAGCTCACTTACAAACACACACACACACATAGTCTAGCAGTATATTCATTCAATAGCCATTGAACTTGAAAATAAAAGTGTACTGATAATATTTTTGTGCACTTTTCTACCAGACGAAAAAAAAGAAAAAAACTGCTGCTTTTTTGAAAGGCATATTGTTATATATATACAGAGAGTGTGCATGCAAGCAATTGTACCCTTTTTATATATTGCTAATATTATATACTCTTTTTTTCTTTTTTTCCCTTTCCGTGAGGAAATGATTTCCTATTCATTCACTAGAACAGAACAGACCAGACCAAGAAAAACAAGACGAAAAAATATATATAAATACATACTGCCATACATACAAACAATAATCCAGTTCATTTTCCTGCTTTCAAAGAGAATGCATCTTTTTCTTCTTCTTCTTCTTGCTCAACTGTCTATAAACAAAACAAGAAGAAGACGAGAAACACAAGACAACCGAAAAAAAGAAAGAGAGAAATCGAATCAACCAAAAGTAAATCCTTTCATTTATTTCTCTCTTTTTCTTCTCCTTCTCCTCCTCCGCGTGTTTTGCTGTCTTTTTTTGTTTTTTTTCCTGTGTATTTCCTTCCTATTTTCTATATCCTCTAATTCTCTCTCTCTCTCTCTCTCTCTCTCTCTCTCTCTCTTCTACTGAATTAACTCTTTCTTTTAGTTTTACTTCCCGGTATAGCATACTATCAACTTGTATACAGATATCTATCTATTTTTGTTCTGCTTTTTTGTTTTTGTGTACTACACCATGAAGAAGAAAAAAACATGCAGAAGGGGCTACTGCTACTACCTTAAAGAAAAAAAATGTCAAAGAAAACGGTGATTTTTTTGGTGGTGGTGTTGTGCTTCTGGTGAGTGTCCAGTGTCATCTAATTGATTGCCGTATACAAACACACACACAACCGATGGCCACGGTCATCATCGTCGTGTAACAAACAGTAGCAGAGAAAGAAAAAAATCTGATTCATTCATGGAAACCCTAAAAGAAAGAAAGAAAGAGACGACCAATGTGCCACAATCTAATGCAACCAGAAGACGCAGTAGCATTTCTATTTTGTTTTCTCGGTAAATCTTGGCACGGAGATGATATGGTCCTACATATGTACATACATGGAAAGAAAATCTACAATCAAAATCCCTTTTTCCCTCTCTGTTTCGTCTCTAAATGTATCCTCCGGTAAAAAAGAAAGAAAGAGAGAGAGAGAAAAAAACCTAAAAGAAACCCAAGACGGACACAGGACAACGTGCTCGCTCAGAAAAAAAGTGGTAGCGCAGAGCAACAACGACAGCAATGCAATGCAATGGCAAGACGGGTGTTGGTGTGTGGTGCCGTAATAACAATAACAACAGTCAACATACCAATTCCACCACCACCACCGCTGTAGTATCCATATAACCAACCACTAACTTGCATGCCTTGCATACAATCATCTATCACATCACCCACAGAAAGAAAAGAGAGAGAGAGAGAGACGAATGAAATGAGAAAAAAGAGCAAATAAGAACGTCAAACGTGGTGGTGGTGGTAGTGGTTGTAGTAGTAGCAAAAAATTAAGTGGAATTGCTATGTTCACACAGACACACATACTCACGAAAAAAGTAACCGGTTTTGTGTATGTGATTTTCTTGTCGTTTTTCTTTTTTTACACAGAACCACATCGCCACACACACACTGCTGCTGTCTTTAACTAATCCACGGGAAAATATACAGCTCCCTTGTGAAAGGAAAATGAATAAAACCAAGTAAATTGGTGGTGTATACTAAATCCACCAAAAAGGAGGAGGAAGAGGAGAAAAAAACAAGACTAACTCCATGAATTGATTTTGTGTGTAAATCCTACAAGAGGAGGAGGAGGAGGAAGAAGAAGAAGATACAGCGTTAATTGAAACGTGTTGTTTTGTGCGGCTGTTTGTTGTAATTTCAATTCACGGAAGAACAAGAAGAGAAGTAGAAAAAAAAACTTTCGTCGGAAAAGAACAAGAGATGAGAAGGAAGCAGAAGAAGAAGAGTTCATCAAGCAGTTGACGCACATATGTATACAATGATAATAATGTAGAATGGCTGTATATATACATATATATACACACACATTTCTTTACGAAAATAAAGAACAAAGCATGTTACAAGTTGAAATGAGAAACAAGAGAAATTATCTCTTTTGGAAGCAGACAACTTGTTCAATCAGAAAGAAATCAGCACACTTTTCCTCTAATTCAGATAAATTCTCCGATTAATTACTCGTGACAGGGAGAATGCACGGAGAGAAAAAAAGAGAAGAAGACGGGGAGAAGAAGAGAACAGAGACGAATTGTAATGTTAATTTGTATGTATGTATGTATTTGTATATTTAGTATACTTAAATGCTAGTATAAAGACTAACAGACAGACAGACAGAGAGATCACATTTTTTTCTCGTAGTGTTGTTGTTGTTGAGTGATTAATGCACTACTTGTGTGAGCATTATTATTTTTTCTCTCTTGATAAATTCACATAACATGCATGAATAACACAATAATATGCGTTTTTGTTCTTCTCTCGTTCTACTGATTAGAAACTGAGGAATTTTTTTCTGTGTTGTGTCACTTGTCGTATTCTGCATTATTTTAGGGCTACAGCTACAATAACAAGCAGGAGAAGACGAGAAGAAGAAGAACATCGGTATGATCATGACATGACAGTCAACTTGTGTGTATCTTGAGCTTGCATATTTTTACGTACTTAAGTTGTGATTTCAAACGCAAACAATGGAATTGTTAAACTACGTGAGATGAACAAGTGACAAATTTTTCGGTAAATTCTTCAAAGTAGAATATAAAAAAACGCGGCTGCTTGGCTCAATGTTCAATTTTTTTTCAAAAAAAAAGACATGTAGGTATGTAGATAAGTATAGGTGCATACTATACACTACATTGATTTAAATAGTAAATGAAGAACAATGAAAAAATTGAATGTTTTCTATGAAAAGAACAGATGGCATTCGGGAAAAAATTAAAGAGAATGATAAAAATTTCAAACATTGAATAACAGCAGCGCAGCCGTGTATTGTAGTAAGCTATGCAGCGGAATTATTTATAAATGCGCATACCGCTTTTGTAACCAACCATTAGACACAATTCACATTCCAAAAATACAACGCAGTAAACTAAAAACAGGCACTTTTTTAAACATACCTATTATACATTGGTATGAATACATTCACGTCAACTATTTGAATTGCTAATTAACAGGTTTTTAAACGACACTTACATACGCATTGAAAATTGCTGTGTAATAAATCAGTAGAAAAAAATGTTACAAGGGTAAATTAATTATTTGCCAATTTTCTTTTTCCACGTATAACAATTTGCTAATAGTATGTTTTTTCTCTTTCAGTTTATTAAACACTTCACTTGGAAAAACTGTTTTAAATAGTATATTGTTATCCAAAAATAGGTTCAACTTGAATTTTCAATATAATTATCAATAAAGTTCAACTTTCACGTAACAACAATATAACACACAGTCTTCTTATTTTTTTCTGCCCTTTCAATTCTTATTTTGAAATCTTTCAAGTTTACTTCCTTCATCCAAGCAAGATCACTTTTATTGACAATCTCTGACCCAACTTAATACCACCAAAACATGTCAATATTATAGCGGCAGTAAGATTAAACATATGAAAACCACAAAATAACATCAACAACAAAAAATGACAATTTTGATCATCATCATGTTACGTTGTTGTTGTTGTTGCAAGCAGAATACAATTTTTTTCTGCTATGAACAAAGTACATGTGTTTTGTTGTGTGTGTGAGTAAAAGTGTGTGTGTCTGCTCGTGCTTTCAGTCAGTCAGCTTTACTGACAACTTGCAATATATAGTAAAAAGCGTACACCACGAGATCAGTTCAGTTCAGTCACTGTTGTTCTCACCACACAGCATCACTACTACTACTGCACTTACTTTACTACCAGACAGCACACACAACATCACTACGAGCAGTGTCATGCAGTACAACAACTTGTTTTACTGTTGCAGAAAAACACGTTTTTTTCTATTCTTTTTTGCAAGATTCTTTTTTTTGAAAAAAAGAAGATTCACTTTATTTTCACCATCTAACAACCACTCATGTCATGTTCTTTATATAGTTTTTCAGGAAACTTGTGCAGAGAAAAAAAATCTTTTCCTTTTCGTTCTATAATTTTTAATGATTGGTTAATAAGTTATCTACATACACTTTTTTCACTGTTTCTGATGGTCAAAAAAAATTAACAATGGAATAGTTACAGTATTTCCAACAACTTGTCAACAACAACAACTACAGTATGTCCTCTCAGGCAATAAAAATAATTATTGCTATCTATTTTTGTAGCTATGCTCCAATCCAACAGTCAACGCACTTTACTTGCATACATTGTTGTGCTGCAACTTATTTGCAGTTAAAATTTCAATAAAAAATGCACCTTTTTACAATAGATTTTTTGTCCCAACACAAAAAAAGCCAGAGAACATGTGCAAAGGAGGGTGGCAAACAGTAAAGTGTCTTCTGCTCACCAAGTGAAATTGCTGTTTTCCTACTATATTTTTTCTCTTGTCTTTTTTATTTTCATCCCACACCAAACAAACTGCTCACCAACACACCACCACTACTGACTGACTATATATGATGATGCACAATAATAATACTGCGTACTTCTCACCGGATCGGATGAGACAAACTGCTGCTTGCTTACAGCTTACTGCTTTCTACTCCTACTGCCGCTGCTGCTTCCACCACACTTTTTTCTCAGTTTCAACCGAAAAAGCAGCAAGGAGTAAAGCTAAAAACTAGAGAGCAGCAGCTCTAGAAAAAAAGAAGAACATAACAAATATCTCTCCCTCTCTTTCTGTGTATTATATACACCAGCAGCAGTATTCGTACCAGATAACTTTGCTAGCTTGAAAAAACTTACAACCGAAAAAAAGTTTTTTTTTCTCTTTCCTTTTTTTCTTCTTCTCGTATGTGTGGTGATTACCACTACTTAAGCTTATACTACTAGAGAAATCGTCTGAAACTTCACCACCATCACCAACATCACACAGTTCGGCTTTAGTTTTGCTTTGCTCCTCTTCTTCTTCTTTTCATCTCCTGCTCTCACATGCTTGCATGCATTTTTATATACATGTATTTTTTTCTGATGATGCTTTGCTTACGTACTTTTTTTCCGCGTACGTATTAAATAGTTAGAGAGAATATGCGAGTGAGAGAGAAATGGTGAGACAGAAGAGGAAAAAAAGATAGCTAGTAAAGCTATAATATTGTGTATAGAAAGAAGAGAGAATGGGAGAGAGAGAAAACAGTCCGCATGGACGTGCAGCTTCCTATCGACTGCTTTCAAGGCAGACAAAGTCTTTCCAGCTATTTGCATGACGATCGACTCTCTCTCTCTTTTCTGAGCTCCTAATTAATGCGGGGCTAGGGATAATGACTGCGATTGCGTCGTGTCCTGTGAAACCGAAAGCGCACACGGGAACCGGGCACTATGATGTGTACACAAAAAAAGCATAGAAGCAGGCATCGCATACACACACAAAAACATTTCACTCCTCTCCTCTCTCTTTCTCTCTCTCTCTCTCTTTTACGTACTTACTTACTAACTAAAAGCAACCAAGCTTAATAATAATATGTGTGCATACACTAATGTTGTA
>JAHZMT010001974.1:0-11317 GCA_027743785.1 Sinhomidia bicolor | reverse complement strand
TTGCAAAATTTGGTGTATAAACACACCTCTACTCGTTCCGAACCATATGTTGATAAACGAATGATCACCTGTTTAAAGTTAATGCGATGAAAGCACGTACGATGTCAGGAAGAACCCAGACAAAAGAAAAATTCGTTTTCAAACACCCTATAACAATAAGCTGAACACACAGAGAGAGAGAGAGTTTTTGATCACCTCGGTTCAGTAACGACGACTATCCCGGTAACAAACTATCTCCAGCGGCATACCTCCTCCTCCTCGACTGTTCTGGAGTAGCCGTAAAATAATCATGCAAGATACGTTCAAAGGCCATGGAAACAAAGCTAGTGTTGAATCAAAAACCGTTCTAAAAGAACTTGTCATAAGCACTTCATGACTCAAAAGTAAATTTGGACAGGAAATTTTAAAACGTTTGCTAAGCGGCGTAATTCTGGATTCATGCGAATTTGCCTCATGCAAAAAAATGCTTTAATTTGGGTCGTCTGACTGTTGACGTATGTATATATGTCGATGTGTGTGTGCTTTATTTCGAAAAGGACTATCCAACTGAGCAGAAACGTAATAATTCGTAAACGTAAGACTGGAAATAAATTTAATAAAATTTTGCTTTGAATCGGATCTGTTTGCATGCAACTCTGTTCATGTGACGCCAAAATAATAGATGGCCATCTCTCACTGTGAATTTTTAGCAACTTTCAAGTTTGTTGGGTGAAAATCAACATTATTAGCCCACCCCACCAATAGTGTTAGCCAAAGGCGATAGAGAAAAAGCTAGTGTTGAATCAACACTAGCTTTGTTTCCATGGTCTTTGGTATAACTGAAGACAACGAGCGTGTGTGTGCTGAGAGGAAAGTTGGTGGATTGTCTGAGAGTAATAATTTTCGGTAAATATTTTATTGAGACAATAACAAGACTAGAGTCTAGAAAAAGAGAGCTACATAAAATGTAAAACGGAAAGCTTATAATATTTAAGATTGGCGTAGTAATTATGTAAATATCGATTGTCCAAGTAGCACGTGAAAATTGTTTAAAATTCCTCTTATGAATTCCATGAAAATCTTGTCGAGAACGAAAAAAGAGAAAAGATTCCAAAATATTTTGTCTGGTTAGAAATTCTCCTTTTTTAAAACCTGAAAAATTGTTTCCATTTTCTTTTTCTTTTTTTGAATACGCAGGGTGGGTTCTTATACAAAAAATCCTACTACCATTTTTTAAGCGGAGAAGAAACTACACGCTACACTTATGTACACGCTATGAGGGTGTTTATGTTGCGGGGGACGCATGGGGAGATAGAATTTCTGTAAATTTTGATTGTGCTGCTGCGTGAAAGAGATTAAAAACTAGATGCTCTGCTGATTGTTAAAATAGTAGTAGTTCTGTTTGGCCTCAACAACGAGAAATTCAATTTGACTCTTGGTCATGTCCACGTAGCAGTCGAGGATGAGTCTTGCGATCTCCTCGTGCGTTAGTCCGTCCAGCTTCTTCCCGTCAACCGTCAACAGCACCTGACCCGCTCTCAGGTTCGAGTGGAACGCCGACCCGTCCGGCTAAAAAAATACACACGATAACTCATTCCACTATTCAGACTCTTCAATAATTTGTTCAAAAAACTGCTCAACTCACGTTGACGTCGATGATCCTGGGTAGCCGATGCGGAGTATTGCTGCCACCCTCGATCGCGATCCCGAGAATGGGCTTGACCTTGGTGATTCTCACTTTGAACCGAACGGCGGGAACGGAGGAGGACGTGCTCCCGTTCGCCGGAGCAGAAGACCCGATCGGGGGAGGGAGCACGTGATTGCTCACGTTTTGCTGCAGCGTGCCCCCGGGGGTTGTAGGCGCCGTCGCCAGTTTGTTCGGGGTCAGCAGCTGCGATGATGATGACGACGCTGCTACTACTGCTGCTGCGACGCTGTTACGCTGCTGGTGTATCGACGGCGTAGTTGGAGGGACTTGCATCGTTAGGGCTGCTGGGTCGTGCGTGATCAGCAGTTGCCTACGTAATTATTATTATTCAAAATATCTCAAAAGCACGCAAAATTATAATAAAAATTGAGATATTTTCAAAACTGACCTGTTATCGGTGGGAATAGGACCAGCTGGATCGATTCTCCCAGGATTGAACACCCCGATTCTCTGCTGCTGCTGCTGCTGTTGTTGTTGTGGAGTCCCTTGAACGCCAGACACCTGCTGCCCCCAAGGAGGAGGAGGCGGAGTAGGAGTGCCCCCGAAGCAGCACTCATCACTGCCCCCCACGACCGCAGGAATAAGCTTCTGGTCAATAAAGTCGTCCATAATAATTTCATCAGGTTGTTGCTGTTGCTGCTGCTGCTGCGCTGCGTTCTGCTCGACACAGTGGAGAAACGTGGGGGGTGGCTGGGGTGGCGGCGGAAGCTGAGGCGGAACGGTAGGTTGCTGAGGTTGCTGTGTGGTTTGTTCACGGGGAACACCCGACGGTCCGACGACCTCGAAAATGCTCCTCGTGTTGTTTGTACATGACGACGCTGACGACACTGCTCCGCTGCTCCCTGGAGCCGGTCCCGCTGACGACGCGTTGCTGGGCGGTGCGCACGAAGACACTCGGAAATGAGTCGACTTTGAGTAGATCAGCTCGTCGAACTGGGAGAGGTCCGGGGGGCGGATCAGCTCACGCACCTCCGTCAGCAGCGTGTACTGCTCACACACGATTAATTAGTCAAAATATTATTAATTAATTAACGGTTGAGTATAAACTAAAATAAATGGGGGATTAAAAAAAAAATAAGAAACGAATAAGTAGCAAAGTAAAGTAAACCTTCTCGTGCGTGTTGAGTAGCTCGAGGAGAATGCGTACGAACGCGACGACGGGTAGGAACCCTTGCATGTACTCGATCCTGTAGAACGTGAACCTGGAGTGCTCGCTCTTGTTGAGCACGGTCCTGGCCTTCTCCTCGATCATCTGGAGTATACTGGTGGTGCACCTTCCGCCGACGCCTTCCTCCACACTACTCCCCCTCACAAAGTCGAGATCGAGCGCCCTCGAGTCGTCGACGCCGCTCGCGTTCTCGCCGCCACTGGCGAGGTCCTCGTCGACGA
The DNA here is from genome assembly GCA_027743785.1 of Sinhomidia bicolor. NCBI lineage: Eukaryota > Metazoa > Arthropoda > Collembola > Entomobryomorpha > Entomobryidae > Sinhomidia > Sinhomidia bicolor. The sequence continues at coordinate 8,241 of JAHZMT010001974.1, read as the reverse complement.
GCGCGGGATCGACGACAGCGTCAATCTCGCACACGTCGTCGCACTCTGCGAGGAGCGCGCTGTCGCTGCCCGGCATCTCGTCGAGCTTGAGCAGGTCCTCGCCGTCGTGGAGGTCGGCAGGGATCTTGCCGATGTACGTCGCGACGATCTGCATCCGCTTGGAAGATTTGAGGATCTGAACGGCCTTGTCGTGGGTGATCCGCGTGAAGTTCTTGCTGTTCACGCTCAGGATCTCGTCCCCTCGGGTCAGGCCCACTCGCTCCGCCACAGAGCCAGGGTCCACTCCCGTCACGTAGATTCCCAGTCCGTACTCTGAACCACCCCGGATCATCAGTCCGAGGTTTTGGCCTGGTGAGATCTCTAGGTTTATCAGTCGGTTTTGCGAGTAGTTCTGCTCTGTCGGCGGCGCCACCTGCACTCAACAAACACACTCCCGTCATTTATACACTTTTCAATCATTCAACCGGACTGCAGTACTCATATGGATCCCATCGAAACACACTCGCGTCAGCATGAGCATTCAAGTGCTTTTAAAAGATCTCACCGGGTTCCCGTGCCTGTCCACCCACGTGTAGTACTCGACCCTGTGGTGCGGTGACTGGTTCTGCTGCTGTGCCTGGCCACCTGAACACTGAGGGGGTGGGGGTAGAGGAGGAGGTAGCGGGATCGCCTGCTGCTGTATCATCTCGTGCTGCTGCACTCGTGCTCGCGGTGTACCCTGAACTGGGGCCTTTATGTACAGCGTCAGCGATGTCTGTCCCTTCAGCACCTGTACAAACAAACACGGTTTTAGCATTTCCAAAAAAAAAAACACCACCACTCAAGCAAAAAAAAAAAGCTGCCTGACCTTCAGCGCCTCGGCGTGCGTGATCCCACTGAAGCTAATCCCGTTCGCCTGCACGATCTCGTCCCCGCTCTTCAGCCCGCTCCTATCGGCGAGCGACCCTTGCTCCACTCGCCAAATGTACACGGGACACCCTGCACAAAACACACAGACCAAAAAGTTTAAAAAAACGACGAATGTAAAAAAGTGAAAAACGACCAAAAAAGGGTAAAAAAACAACGAATAATGAGTGTAAAAAGTGTTCACCGCTCTCAACGCCCCCTTTGATGTTGAACCCGAAGCTGGGGCAGTTGTGGTCATCCCTGTGGAGCTCAACGATGACGAAATTATTATTATTAACGTTCCCCGACCCCCGTCCACTCCCGTGATTAATCCCCCCGCGCACCACCAAGCTCTGGCTGAGCGCGTTACTAGGTTGCTGCAGTTCTGAGGTCATGGTTACCACGGGAGAAGCACCTTCCGATCATTTGGAAAATAAATGCAAACGCCAAGAGAAACCTAAACACGTAACCCCTGGAAACGGTAAACCGAATATTTTGTTTAAAAAAAAAAGAAGAAATGAATCGTGCGAGAGAACAGGTGTGTGTGTTGAGTGAACGGAACGGCGCACGCGCGTATTTACGTACACTCGGGATCGGAGTCGTGCTCGGTCGACTTTTTTTCTCAATAATATCGGTTTTTATTACACAAGCTTATATGCTAAAAAAAATGCTGTACATTTTCTTTTTATTAATAGTAACGGTTTTCATCGTCCCAACGTTGCTGCTCGTACACGTACTGCTCTTGCTGCTGCTGTTGTTGTTGTTGAGTGTACGGCACTTGGAAGCTTGACTGGTCTGCTGTTACTGCCTCCTCTTCTTCTTCGTCGTCGCCGACCCCGTCATCTTCGTCGTCGTCGTCGTCGAATGCATTCTGTTCGAGTGAGTCTTCTTCTTGTTCTTGAGCTTCAGGCGTTTCTGGTGCGGTTATTAGAACTTCTGGACTCGATTCCTCGTTGTGCGCTTCTTCTTCTTCCACTCGCGTGTTATCTAGCGCGTCTTCCTCCAACAAGGGTTCTTCTAACACGGGCTCATCGCGTTCGTTGTCCACCTCGGCTTCTTCCACAATCTCTTGCTCCTGAGGATCAGGCACCACCGCACTGTACTCGTGGTGAGTTATTATTTCTTCTTCTTGAACCGGCTGCGATGACTCATCCGCTGTCTCGTTGTTGTCGTCGTCGTCGCCGTCGTCGGCGCTGTCCTCAGGAGGAGCAGCAGGTTCGTGATTGTCCCCGACCTCCTGCTCCTCACTCCCATGTTGCTCGTCCTGTTCATCCTCGTGTTCATTCATCTCCGCCTCATCCTCGTCCCCTCCGTCATGGTGCTCATCCTCGTGGTCGTCCGTCTCTGTTCCAAAAAAAGAAAGAAATTGAAAATATATTTGTTAAAAATTCTTAATTCTTATCCAATCACCAAACCTAACCACCACTCACGTTCGTTAAAAATCTCGCTGAGCCGGAAGCTGTTGACGACCCGTTCGACGAACTCGCCGACGTCGACGAGCCCTCCCCTACTGGTATCCTCCGCACCGTGCTCATCCCCACCCCCACCATCACTAGCATGCTCAAGCACAACCTCCTGTACGAAAGCGTGCCCGTTGGTGTGTTGCCCAACCTCGGCACCGGCCAGCCCCCCGTCGTCGACGAGAACGATGGTTGCGATCCCCCCAAGAATGAGCAAAAGCACGAAGAAGATAGTTTTGTATAGACAGGAGGTGCTTGACGGTTCCTCGTCGTGCTCCTCGAACGACACTGAGGAGTCGCGGTGGTGCGTGGCGGTGTAGAAGCGTCCCTCGTCGTCGTCGGCGTCCAGCTCCTCGGACTCGACGTTATCGTTGGCCCCACCAGAGAGGAGCTCGTCCTCGTAGTCCTGGAGCGACTGGGACGGTTTCCGCTTGTTCTCTGTGCACAACAAGAACATTTATTTCGTCGACGACCTTTGACACACGGAACAAGTGAATAAACAGAAACGAGGTGGTGAACTCACGTTTCCCCTTCTTGCTCTTCCCCTTCCTCGACCTGATCTCACTCATGTCAGCTGCGCGTTGTTCCTGCCGATTGAACCCTGGGTCATTAGCGATAAGGTTGCGTTTCCAGTGGTAGTCCCGGAACAAGACCGACCTGAACTCTTTATTGAGCGAAATGTTGAGAGAGGGTTGAGATGAGAAGCGAGTGGTTTGCAAAATGGAGTACGCGTATATTTTTAGAACAGAGTGTCGGAGAGAAAGAAGGATGCGTGCTACGTTCGAGAGACACGTACGTAAAATGGGTTTATCTTTATTACACAAAAAAGTGATATATGAAATAAAAAGAGTGTATGTATATAAGTTTGTATATATCTCGCCGCGACACGCTGTTCTCTCTGCTGGTCGAGAACACGTTCCACTTGACAATTTTTTTTTTTTTCATTACGTTCGTGTCGTGTATAAAAAATCACATAATCAATACAGAGAAAAGAGCAGCAGATGATGAGCACACACGGAGGAGCAGAACCGCAGGTCACACCACGTCCTTCAGGTCCTCTGGCAGCGGGTTCTTCGGGTGCTTGTTCTCAAAGTGTTGCTTGTACGTTTTCGGGTCCGGCATTTGCGCCTGTTCATCAATTTCACATAATTATTCTCTCTTACTTACGTTCTCGTTTATTTGTTTGTTTACCTTGCACACCGCGCACACGAACCTGCACAAAACAACATTACGCACAATTTACAAAAACAATTCAATCACAATTTAATCGTGTTGTTATGGCCTTACTGTAACGCCTTCGCAGCCGCTGCCTTCTGGTCCTGCAAACTGTGCCCTTGCTGCTTCTTCATTTTACTCTACAAAACACCAACACATCGTTAACAAACCGCTAAAAAAAACCTCGTTTTTAAAAAGAAAAAAACCCGACCGACCTGCTTCTCCTGGTTCTTGGCCTGGCTCTGGAGCTTCTGCTGTCCCCTCGCCATCTTTAACCACAATACTGCTGTGAGCAATCACAATCACACAAACCTGCAAATTTTATTTAACAAAATTATCCCCATAGAAACATACAAACGTTATAAAAAAATATTAAACATACTTAACTTTATCAATCAGTACACCAAAATATATGTATTAGCAACCAGCAGGTTACTTTTTCGATTGATTACCTAATAAACTCTCTTAACCTACCTGTTGCGTAGCTACCACAAAAAAAATTTAGATCGTCGTTACTGCTGCTGCTGCGTTTATACGAGAAGTGAAATTTTTTTTAACAACTGTTCTTTCAAATAAATTTAGGCCAAAAATATTATATTGTCAAAAAAGAAACTGTATACACACATATACAGTCAAGTTGCAGCAGCAGCAACACAGCAATATTAGTAGTAGTAGCCATAGCAAAACACGTAGGTAGGTAGGTGTGTACATACTTTACACAGCAGAGCAGAGCAGCAGAGCAGCGTTTGGTAATAATAAGCACATTTTTTTCGTCAAGTACAACAACAACATGGAGCAGAGTACTACTGCTACTACTACCCACTGCTGCTATTATTATTATTACATATTATTACTATTGTTTTGGTCGCGTAGACAACGAATGACGACGAGGACGTCGGCAGTACTACCACCACAAAACTCATCGTCTTCGTCATTACTACAATGCACATTTATTACTCATCTTCTTCTTCTGTCAAATCAGAGTTGGACGAAGAAGAAACGACTGCATATGTGTGTAACAAAAATGCATAATTTGCAGTGTATGCTGATGAAGTAGAATCATGCTGATTACCATGACGATTTCTAAAAATTTTTTGTGTAGCAGCGTAACTGTAGAGAGGGGAGATAAGGATTTATATAACATGCGTGTGTGTATAGAGAGTAGTGTAGATAAGGTGTTGCTGATAACAACCCACACGTCTAACTAATGAAATAAGGTTGTAAGAAAATGAGAATGTTGTGTAATGGAGAGAGCAAGGAATGGTAGGTAGATGATTGATATGAATAAAAACTAATGTTTCCATGACAAATAACGCGTAATTACGTAATGTTAATGAGGTTTAATTAGATTGAGATAATCGGCAATCAGAAGTGTATTGGCAATCAAGTGGTGTATAAAAAACTCGTATCGTAAATTTTTATTTTTTTTCGATAATAAAAAAAGCCCTTAAACATTAATTATGCGTAATTAATATATCGCGCGCGTAGCAAGTAGAAAAAGAATTGCACTAAAAATAACATTCACGTTTAAAAAAAATAGAAAAAAAAATCACAATTATTGCACGATTAAAAAAAAGAGCGTAGGACAAAGAGAATTTCTGTGTTGCTTAAAACTTTTTCTTCTTCTTCTCTCCAATTATACTACTAATTCTGTTGCTAATTATTTAATTAGAAGAACCCATCTCCAGTGGGGTCGTTCAACCAAGGGTAGTTGTTGGGACAGCGCATGCACGTGTGAAGACGAATGGTCTCCCCTTGAAGCTCCTTCGACGTTAAGCTGCAGCTGTTGGGGTTCTAAAAAAAAAAGAAGAAGATGCTCGTTACAAGAAAGTGGAGCGCGAGAAACGTAGAAAAAAAATAATAGAGTAGAGTAGTTAAATGACCAAGGTGCGTTAACACAGTGTTCATGTTAAGGCACATACGAAAGGTTTGTTACTCACGTTGCAACTTCTTCCTTCAGGGACGTCGCACTTGTCCTTCCACGGCTCGAAGCTCTTCACCTCCGACTTGGTGCGGGGGTTCTGCATCCACTGGATCACCTGCGTCATCGTCACAAAGTACGCGTCGTCGTATTTTTCAAGCACCTCGTCGATCCAGTAGAGGAATGCTTCCAGGAACTCGGGGTTGTTCTTCAGCCACGCCGCGTGGAAGTACAGACCCAGCGGGGCTCTGTTCTGCTGGTAGTGTCTACACAAACACCACATCAGTTTATTTATTCTTTTAATTATTTATTTATTTATTTATTCCGTACCTGTCGAAGTTGTAGTTGAGGAAATTGTAGAACTGGTCACCGGTGAGAATGTTGTTGCAAGAGTCGACCATAGCACAGCCGGGAAGGTCCTCCTCGATCGTGGGATCCTCTCTCCTGTCCAGCTCGTTCATCACCATCTCCCAGACGGCGTGCGACCTGGTGGGGCAGTTTTGGAGATTGCCGTGACACCTGTGCGGCATCCTGAAGTACATTGTGTACGGCCAGAGCGGTGGGTTCGTGAGACTGGCGGTGATCGTGCTGTCGTACAGGAACGCCTGCTCCTCCATCATCACGAACTGCGAGTTCCCACCCACCCTGCACAAAAACAAGCAAAAGCAAAAAAATAAGTAAATAAATAAATGAGTAAGTTTAGAGGAGTTAGTAGTGTAGTGAGGTTCACGAACTGCGAGTTCCCACCCACCCTGCACAAAAACAAGCAAAAGCAAAAAAATAAGTAAATAAATAAATGAGTAAGTTTAGAGGAGTTAGTAGTGTAATGAGTAACCTGAGGTAGGGAGCCCTCAACCCGACGACACTGTTATCCGAGATGTTGGCAAACTTCTCGACGATGATCCTCATGCCGGCCATTTCCTTGGCCCAGTCGTCAACGGTGGCGTTGCTCCAAAAGTTCTCGTCCGAGTTGTGCGTAATCGAGTGGCTGGCGNGGGAGCCCTCAACTACATTTTTTTACACATTATTTCTTTCGTGATTTTTCAATTTTTTTGCATTTTTTGAGTGTGATTTGCATACGTTGCAGTCCTTCTCTCCGTTGCAGAAGAGTGTGCGGTCGATGCATACGCTGTCTCCGCAGGCCAGTTGTCCGTCTGAGCAGAGTGGTTCGTCCGTGTACAGGAGCGGTTTCACCTAACCCAAAGTTTATGCTAATTAGCGGGTTGAGTGAAAGAATAAGCAAATCTTAAATGTATGTGCTACCTTTTTCTCTTTGGTTTTCTTATCACAGTTCTTGACCTGGTCCTTCCAGTCGCACGTCTGCTTCTCAATGTCAAAGGCTAGGCCTGCAGGGCACCTGAACGCACACAGAAAAGTAGCTAGAGTGATCTTGCGTAATTAGTAAATCGTGTGTGTGTTGTTGTTACCTAATGGCCTGTAGCCCGGAAGAGGTGCACTGAATGACATCACGACAAGAGTCCCCTTCGCCAGCGACAAGCCGGAACCACTCACCAGCCTCCTTCTCTTTGCACAACTCCTTCTCGTACTCTTCCGACTCCTTGCCGCTGCTGCTGCTGCTGCTACTGCTGCCGCTGTCTTTATCTTTACCTGCGCACACAACCAACACATCCTTTCACTTCTACTCCAAATTCCTACGTTATTATGCAACCTACCTTGACAATTCACCGACGTTGAGATCAGCACTAGTATCACTAATACCCGCATCTTTGCACCGCTCTCCCCGGGGGATCACCTTCCTCCTCCTCGAAACTACTCTACCTTTTCTGGGGGGGCACTCCGCTTTTTTTTACTCCCACAGCTGTGTACAAAAAATAAATTGGATATTCTTCACGGTTCAATTAACTCTCGTATGAGTATGCAGTAACCCCAAAAAAAAAACTCTCTCTTTGCTCGACGAACGTGTGTTGCTGCGATGCAATACGACGATTAACTGATCAACCTGAAGTCTGTGCGAGTAAATTTGTAATCATTATATACTTGTTTTTTTCGTTTTTGGACATTCACTTTGTGCATTTGCATGATTGGGCGTTTTTTTTCTTTCTTGTTAGAAAGGACTCCTTCTCTTCTGTTTTTTTTTTTTGCAGTTTGTTTCATTTGCATACAGTCCTATGCTTTTTGGCTACTCTTTTTTTTTCTTTTTTGGGTACGTAAATACGCTTGCATACGTACGCTTGTTTTTGTTTTGGGTCCCAATGCCAAAGAAAGGGGATGCTTCTATTCTACGTCTGTTTGGGTGCTACGTTATTATGCTTTTTGAGGGTTGATCTATTCTATTTGCAGATGCTTACCTGCTTCTCTCTCTCTCTCTTATTTTTAACCTACGTTACTCTTTACACTTACCTACGCGCCAACTTGTTTCTTCTCTCGTTTTATGCTAAATTACGTTTGAAAACTTTTTTTTTTTAGCCTTTACGCGTACATGCGCTGTAATTACACACACTTTTTCAAAATTGCTTTCCTATAAAATTTCAACTTGATTCGTTGCCTTGGGAATTTGTAAAAAAAATTGAAAATTTCAATTGAATGCTACTCTACACGCATGTTGCCGTGGTAATCAATTCCAGAATTAAATAATCAAACAACCGCACAGAAATAACTCGAAAAACGAGTTTACGTGGACGGACAGACAAACAACGTTTTAACGTGAAATGGAAACGTGGGAGCGTGTTTGTTGTTGCTGGGCTAGTTGCGGTGTTGCAAGTGAAACAAACAGGTATTATAAAAAACTCGTTTGAAAAT
>JAHZMT010001973.1:0-18611 GCA_027743785.1 Sinhomidia bicolor | reverse complement strand
ATGCAAGAAATATCCTGCTGAAGATAGATACATACATGATCTTTAAAAACAAGCAGGGTTGAAAAGATTTACTTTCAAAGAAAGATTTTTGTTTAAAACGTTTATGTATTCAAATTTACTTACGCCACTAGCATAGTTCATACTCGTCATGATAAAAAACTCTTTTTTGAATTACTCTCCTCTCTCAGATCTAAAACAATGCACAGTGTAAATGCTTCTGCTGCTGCTGTCTTGAACATTGTACCAGGAGGAGGAGGAGGAGAGAGTATTGTTCCAAACTATCCAAAACTTTAAGAAAAAAAAATAGAGACGCGTTTGCAGACGATCAGCTATGCTGCAACGTTATGGTAAATTGTCTCTCTCTCTCTCCATCTCTTGTTCGTCGTTGTTTCTGTTCTGTCCGCTTTTAGAAGAATGACGAAGAAAATTACAAAGCATTTAGTGCGATCTGACGATGTACTTACTGTACATTGTATAATTTTTTTGCTTCTGCTGTTGTTGGTGTAACTGCCAAATATGGTCATGTTTAGAGAAGGATGAGTAGTGTGAGTGAGCACTATGAGCAGCATAGCAGCGGTAGTTAAGATTAAGATTGAGAGAGTCAAAGAGAGATGTGGTGGTGAATATGTATTATTATTGTGAATTGTTGACACTTTTCTTTTCAACCTATATGATACGCTTTTTGGATTTTTTTTTCTTTGCTAATAGTTTACACATAATGCGTTACGTTACATTTGGAATTCTCCCATTTTTCTTTCTTGTCATTGGCCAAGTGTCATCATAAAAAGAAGAAATAGAAGAAATGAAGGCTGTGTTACATTATATGAGCTTTGTGAAGGTTAAGTCTGCCAACGGCAATAATAATGTTGCTGCGATGATGATGAAGATGATGAGGATAAGAAGAAGCAATGACGGATGGACGAGTGACAGGGTATATATACGTATACATATGACAATAAAACAGTTATATATGTATCATCTTCCTGACTTGACTAACTAACAAGTGTAAGAAAAAAAATTCCTTTTGAGTAGATATTAAACAGAATTATTGCCATAAAATAAACAAAGTGTGGTACAAGAATGGAATAGTGGTGAGATCAGTAGAAAATGAGGTTGAAACATGAAAAGATTCGAAATGTTTATTGGCAAAAAAATGTCGTAGAGTCGGCGGCGGCGGCGACTGTTGTTGTCAGTTTACAGGAACAAGGAATGTTGCTTCATTATTCTTATTATTATTATTATTGCAATGAAATGTATAGAACTACCTATATTTCACTTCTATATAAGATGATCTCGCGTAATAACGCATGACACCTCTCAGGTAAATGATACCTATGTACATTTATTCAGTTATGAAAAAGGACTTGCAAGGATGAGAGTATTGTGTTACAGCATTAAATCAAGGGCTTCAACCCATCCAAGAGTAGACATTGTGCTTTTTTGCTTAGGCATTTATTGCTTTGAATACCGTCTTTATACTTTCCACTCAAATTGGTTTGAAATGATGACGAATTTATTTATACGCGTTGGTTTTGCATGCTGCGATGTATGCGAGTAGAATGGCATTGGATAAATTCAATGTATGTGTGTTGTAATACCTAAATTCTTTCGCTGATTTTTTTACTGATCATGATGGTGATGACGAGATTATATGGTACCGGTGACGGACAAGTAATAACATTTTGTCGATGAATGGCACTGTAGTTTAGTTTCTGCTAAAACTCGAAACATTTTAAATTCAGTTTGAAATCAAGTGATTTACTACATATTTCGTTTTGAATTTGGAACATATTACGGCAAACAAAAAACAGATTTTTTTTATTAGCTGTATACAGCAGCACTGTGCAGTTAGCCACACTGCCACACAACAAGAGCCAAAAAAGTACTTTTAAAGTCATTACTTGACTTCCGGATAAGTTCAGCTCACATGTGTGTCTAGGTATTAAAACTTCAACTTGGAAGTCAAATATCCAATCAAGCCAAAGTTGAAAAAAAAGAATAAGTAAACGAGACTGACTGTCTGCTTCTGATGATGGCATGCTGATAAAAAATCTACTGTATATATAAATATATTGACAACAAACATACTTGACATTAGGTATAGAAGCGAGGCAGGTGCACATTATTGTAACATTTACCGATAACAATGAAAATGAAACACATACGGAATTAGAATGGGAAGGGTGGACCACATTTTTTGTGTTTTGATGATGACACAAAAGCAATTAACTCCCGCGAGAGAACTTGTGCTTCAACTAATGTAACATGCATGTACTACAATGGAGAGGCGTTTTTTCACTAGAAAGGAGTAATGTAAGTATACCTGCTCTTCTGCTGACACTACCACCACCACCATCATCAAAACTATGCGTTACATTAATAAGAATTACATGTCATATAAGGTTTTGTTCCAACAATCATACTAATACTATAACTTTTTTCAATGTTTTAGGTTGAATCGCATTTATTGTTAGGCGTGCGTATTTATGAAACCATGAAGCATAAACTTACGCTTAAACAGGTGTATGCAGCAAATAGTATTTATTGTTCTTGTTGTAAATTGTATTAATGTCATGATGAGGAGAGAGAGAGAGAGAAGGGTGATATGCAACTAGAGCTTGGTTGATAGTCATCAACGGAACTAAAACATATATATGGTGTATACATATATTTAGATCTGTAAACACCACACACAGAATTTCATTACATGGATTATCATGTAGGTACTTTGTTAGAAACTGTTTGTTTAGTGAGGAGTAATTTTTTTTGGCGGTGAACGATTTTTTTTGGAAGGAAAGCGTAGGGTTGTAATTAACTTGTAAAAATGGAATGTCTGTCCCTCTCTCTCTCTCTCTCATGCAATGGAAATGGTATTATTTGATTGTTGTTGTTTGTTTGTAATAATAACCTACATGCACACTCACACGAGTGAACAACAAGCTTATGTTACACTTTAAAATAAATGAAAAGTTGTAAGCACAAGTTTGATTTTTTTAAAAATTTGGTTGGTTGCTGGCAATGAAAATTGAGCAGAGCTTCAGCGATAAATGATGGATAGACAGAAGCTACAATAATGGAAATTCTTGCTAATGATGTTGAAATGAGCTACTGAACTAGCAGTCTATACAAAAGTCATTTTAATTTACGCATGATGTTCATATATATGTATGTATGTGTGCTAGCGAGCAAAAAAAAATTCAAAAGTTTGACATGTTTAATTCTGTTTGCGGCATTTGATTATCAAGAGTAAAGTTCAACTCACGTTGATATAAAAGTATCGCCTACAAAACCTCTTTTTTTATAGCTCATCAATCATGTTATCATACACTTGAATAGAATAAAATGTATTGTATCACCATCACACACATGAAAATGCACAAGACTCCACTCACCTATCAATGTGTTAATTGTGTCTGCATTCCTGAGTCGTTCCACAAAAATGTAATTTTATGCAAATAAGCAGACATAACTCAACTCAACAAAATTATAGTTTGAAAGTTAATGAATGGACTTTTTGGAGGCAGAAATATGCAATCCATCAAGTATCCATCTCATGGCATAATCCATGTGCGTATAGGTAACTATTTTCTTTGTTTAAATAGAAAATGGCCGCACACACTCATTAATTTTATTCCCTTAATTTCCTCGCAAGTTCATTGCTTCATGACTATGACTGTGACACCACCATGAACATCATCAGCTAGTGCACATTTTTCTCTGTTTAAATAGAAAATGGCCGCACACACTCATTAATTTTATTCCCTTAATTTCCTCGCAAGTTCATTGCTTCATGACTATGACTGTGACACCACCATGAACATCATCAGCTAGTGCACATAGATCTATAAAAACCATTTGTGATGATGACAAATATTAGTTCAGCTGCCTATATATGAGTGCGTGTCCGTGTTTGCTTGCACTAGACTATAATATGCAACTAAATGCAAACTTTGAAAAAACCGAGTCATCAAATACAGTTCAATATGACACCTTGAATACAATAATCCAAACGTCGAAAAATATTTATCAAACCTAGTCCTTGACTGTTGATTGATCAGATTAGAGAATACCAAAATCAATATTAAGATTAAGAAGCTGAAATATTTTTATATCAAGTATTGATGGTGCTGAGTACAGACCACTTTTAACTTAAGCATACAGTATTTTGATTGTGACTACCTATGTTGAATATACTAACAGCTAAAATACCAAAATGCAATAATAATATTATGTATATGGACATACTCTAGCTTGTGTTTGCCCTGATGTCATCATATATATTACAACATATTTGTACTAGTACTATTACAACAATAAGAAGTTAAAAAACTCACGAGCTCAGCTAAAAGCAAATAATTTTACGACAAAGATTAGCTTTTTTGCAGCTGCAACGCAAATACATTATGTGCTGATGAACTAATAAATTACGAATTATTATTTCAATCGTCATTAATGATGGCGATAACGATTTGTTTTATTTTTGGATTAGCAGCTTTTATTTAACACATGCTTCATGAATTTGTTGAATTGCTGTAACAATGTTTGAAGGCAAACTGTCAAGGAATTTAAAAAAAAATGATATAACATGCCTAAAGCTGCTGATGGTACAAGATTTTCAGTAACAGATTTAATAAGATTAAATAATAATAATAATAATAATGATAATAAACCATATAGGTCCTCAGCAGAATTGATACACTAGTAATATGATCTGAAAATTATAAAAGGATATCTATACAGCAACTCTGCAAATTTCTGGTAATGATGATGCGGATTAATGTGTGTATATCTTGTAACTTTGTGAGTTTTGGCGTTGGATTTTACGTTCGCATAAAAATTATCGCACCCAGTATGCTTTGTCACGTATCCGCTTTGAAGCTGACTTTTCAGCAACCTTCTATTCTGAGCACACCTACATAATATGCGTGAGTTCACGGTACCAAAAACCCACCATCATCATCATCAACATCAGTCATTAACAAAAATCTCATCTCTTGCGTTACTTATTACTGAAACTTGCCTCTAGTGCATCATTTCTTCATCAGTGGTATTAATAGCGTGTCTGTACTGTAGTAAGGTGGTAGGACATACCTAGTTAAAGTTTCATTGTGCTTCCCTTTGTACCGGAAGTAGCATTTGTGAAGCAAAAACTCTCAATGCAACTTACAATGGCTGAGCTACAAGAAAATACATATGTCGTCATATAGTAACTCAAGTTGTTGTATTACAATTAAATATTACTCATGAAATAATGATTGCTCACCGACTTAAGAAATTTTGAGCATTTTTCAAGAAGCGATGACATGCCATTACTTTTTGGAAGTTGTGAACAACCAAAATGCTGTTAAATAGATAGTAAAAATGATGATGCTATGATCTCTCCATAAAACAAGTTTGCAATGTAAAGGGGATCATTTTACAATAATGGACAAAAATCAGCGTTGTTTTTTACATCAATAATACCTACTCTGCTTATATACTCTTTAAGGTTTGCTTGTTTGCAAAAATATAAAGCAAAATGGTGAGCGCATGACTCTGCATAATAATTACATTGTTGCGAGATGAACGCTCGTTATGTTCACGAAATGACGAATTGTATTGTGATCGCAAACAAGCAAAAAGGTTGATGAAGTAGTGTCGGTTTTTTCTATGTGCGAAAAGCAACATGGTAAAAATCCGTGTGAATCTAAAAACACTCGACATGCCTATACGCGAAGCAATACAGATATATGTTTGTACATAAAAGATTATTCATTTAGAGGAGGAAAGTCATACCCTTTTAAGTTGGCCGTTAATGACGTTATGAAGCTCATTCTGAATGATGCTGAATTTCATCATTGTATCGGAAGCGAAAATGGAACCAAGACCTCCCACCAACGCAAATCCAGGATAGTCTGCACATCGTTTTCGTCTTCGTTTCTCTCGTTCGGAAATCGCCTCAGTGCATTCACTGGGACATCTTAGTCTTGCCAACTGAGCCTCTTCCTCAGTCTCTACCTCATTATAGTTATCATTAGTGGAACTACTCAATCTCGTGCTACTACTTCGAATGCTATTTAGACTACTACTGCTACCGTAACTACTATCACATTCGTTGGAAGTGGTATTATTTTGGGATGATGATGACTGGATATTGTGTTGAGCACCAGATGAAGAAGAAGACTGCTGATTTCTTCTAGAGGCATTATTATTCCGTCTTTGTCTTCCGCCCCTTCCTCTTCCACCACCACCGCCGCCGCCACCACCACCATCACTACTGCTAGCACCTCTAGGATGATAGTGTTGATGATGAGATCTGCTGTTGGCGTTAGCACCTCCACCTCTTCGTGGAGAAGATGAGGCTGGTGAAGCTGACGATGAAGCTGCTGGCGAGAAGTCTTCGCAAGAGTCTGCCTCGTCGCAGGATGTCGCAGGCTTATGCTTTTCCAACATTTGATATACTCGCTGTACTGCTTCGCGAGTTCTACTTACTTGCTCTGCAGAGGCGGACCTCTTTCTACTACTCTCCTCATCATCATTATCCTTCTTCTGCTGCTGTTGTTGTACTTGTACTGTATTAGCTGAAGTTGAAGCACCCGTAGCATCAGCGACAGCACCTCGTCCAGTTCCCATCTGATTCCCATCTTTCTGCTGTTGTTGATCACCAGCCGATTGCCTACTCTCCTTTTGCTCCTCTTTATTACACGGGTAGTTTTCGGCACTTTGTTCCATTTGTTTTCTCTGATCTGGATCCGCTGCCGGTGCTCTTGCTGCTGCTGCTCCTGCTGAAGACAACTCTTGTTTTGCACGAGCCCCTTCAGGGGCTGAGTCTTTACTTGACATTTTTTTTCTCTCTATAGTCCACACTATTCAGTATAGCAGTTGCACCACCACCAAGTCTCTCTCCTTTTTCTCAACCACACACCACGCAAATTAGTTAAATTTAACTGAGCAACCCACTCTCTTCTCAACAACTTGTTGCTGGTGCAAACAACTTGTGCAAAAATTATACACGTAAATTGTTCCAGAAGAATGAACTATTCCGGGGGAATTGATACAGAGTTCAAGGAAAAGATTTTCTTGACAAATTCTCCAACACACACAATGGTAACAAGAAGCCTTTTCAGTCTTATTCTCCTCCGTCACGACCTTCTATAATTTGCCCATTTTGTAGTATAACCCAGTTAGCTAATATAATGTTACTACTACATACTTCTTTACCATGATTATTGTGTGTACATATTTTGAATGATGTTCATGTGGCAATGTGATACTTATTCAGAGAGAGAAACCAAGAGGATTGTATATATACGGTGATCATCATCAGATGTAAAATATTATGTAGTGTGTATTGTACAAAAAAGGAGGAGGATGATTATTATGATGAGAAGTTGTTCTCAGTTCTCAGTAGCTGTTGCTTCAGCTTCATCAACTTTAAAGTACCAGCCAGCACCACCACCACTGCATTATGTTCTGATGATCATGATACGATAGTGAGTAGTGACCACACAGTGCTATATTCATCTGCCAAGCTTTTGAATGAAAGACCTGTTGCTGCTGCTGATGATGCTTTTTTTGATGATGCCTGTCTGCCTACATTATAATATTATATTACACATATAGCAATAGGATACAATTTTTTGAGTTTTTCTTAGCTACTTCTATACCAATTTAAGTAATACTTCAATCACAACTGAACCGCCAACCAAAACCACAGAGCAGCAATAATAACATCAGCTACAACTCTTTTTACTGTCAAGGTTGTTCTCTCTCTCTCTCTCTCTCTTTAGTTAGATTACACTACACTTGTATATAAAATATAATCAATAATGACATGAAACAAAGATTGGGCTCATAATTTAGGGATGCTTTATGATGAGGATGGCCAGTATTTATGGTGATGGTGGTGGTGGTAATTCTAATGCTGAAATAGGTAGAATCTGTCTACAGTGGTGATAAAAATGACGCTGTCTCTGTATAATAAAGTATAATGAGAAGTGGACAAAGTCTAAAAAGGGTTACATGTCATTATAGCTAACTATCATAAGTATGTTCATTGATTACTGCGGATAGGCTTCTCTCTTTTAGTTCTGCCCTACCACCACCCTGTCAAATATGTTATGATTCGCTGCTCTGTTTTTCATGTTGTAAAAAATAAGAATATTAACATTTTTAACATAAAAAATCTGTTTAAAGATGTTGATGATGATGAGTAATAATTGCTGTATTGTAAATAATATGCATGCGTGACAGAACAATTCAATTTATAAGTAGTGTGCGGTGAATAAAATGTAATAAAACTGTCTTCCTACTTTACATGCATTATATCATTGTTGCTGTTGCTTTTTTCATGATTGTGTTTGATTGTTCAAAACTGCATGTTAAAAAATTATTGTAAAAAAATACTACGTGGTAAATGCCAACAAGTTCACTATGATGATGATGAGATGATATTTTCTTTTTCTGATTTTGTTGTTGGCTTCTTGCCTGATTAACGGGTTGTTGACTGGGGCGCGCTGTGTCGAGTAATACGGTGTTGAAATTGTCATGTAGGCGTGATCCGGTGTCTTTAGTTGGGATGAGAAACGAGCTGCTGTATGATAACTATGTGGCGCTGATGATACGATGTGAAGAACTAGATGACTTTAATCTTGATCGATGTCATTACTGAAGCATGATAATAATTTGGTTTGATTTGGCGATGGTGACGTTTACATTTTCTTTAATAGACATTTAACTTTTTAAGTAGTAATTGGTGGTAGCGCAAAAAAAAAGTTTTCGTTGACCTTTAAAATGTTAAGGCGATGATGATTTTTTTAAACTTTTTTTCTAAAAAAAATGTTCAATTTATGTTGTTGAACTGTTCAACGGACAGTAAACTTTTGGAATGATTTAATTGCTTCTTGTGCGTTGAAATTTAAAGAGAAACGATATTCCATCTTATTGATCGCAAATTGGGCGTGTATTCCGAAAATGCGGAAATTGCCAAAAAGACGAATTGACGTCTATAAGAACTAAACTTGAAGTTGCGTTGAGAGGCGTTGTCTACGTGTGGGAGAAGAGTCCGCGTCGTGCCGAAACTACGAGAGTTGAGTAGTAGTAATAGTAGTAGTACTATAGTACTAGTAACAGCGCAGAGATAAGCAGTTTTACAGTAGTCACTTTATCGATATAGCAGTAAAATTAAAATCAGACTGTACAGTAGAAAATCATGGAAGGAGGAGTAGAAAGTTCGCTGTGCTTTCAAATTCAGAAGAGAGAATCCGTGCAATTACTCAAACATTATTCGCCGTTCTCCCCACTCTAAAACTTTTACCCTTGTTGCAAAAGCAGCACATATCACTTTTTTCTCTATGTCTAGCTACAAATATTTATATTTTACAAGTTGGGGTTGTCGATAAAAGCAGTGTCGATGTTGTCGTAAGCGTGGTAGTGTTCGTTCTAGAAAAGGTGTTACTTTATAACAATAACCTATTAACCTGACACGAAGGAACCAAGTACAAAAAAGTCTACAGCTACTACTGTAATGTAACTATGTAATATGTATATATGTAAGGTGGCAAACAAGGTAAAATACAATGTAAGAAACTGATTAAGTATAGCGTAATAAATTGATTGAAAAAAAACGAAAAGTGCTGTAAAAAATCTATGTAGAAAAAAAACTATGTACAGTAAGAAATATTTTGGAGAAGCGACACGAAGCTGGAAGGAAACGAAACTGCGAGAGAAGAGCATCATCATGAAAGCAGACAGGCATTCTTTCCATTCCTTCACCAGCTAAAGTTGCATAAAGGGGGAGTAGTAGTAAACCGAGAGAAGAAAGAAAAGACGCTTGTTTTCGTTCGAGAACACTTTTTTTTAAGACAAAGTGCCTACTTGGCGTATTCACTGCTGTATCTTTACATTGCAACTGTTGGACAGAAAGAGGGTACATATCCGTCCATGTCGTGAGTGTCTGGTTCTGAACGCCCGACTGCCATTAGAAATGACGACGACGCATGAAGTGATCTCTAGCAAGATCAAAGAGCAATTGCACATGTGTGCCAGTGTTGTACAACTCAGCTTTTCGGTTGTATGAAGATGACATGTTTGTAAGGTAGCATTATGATACCAATACCCCTCTGCATGAATAATTTCTTCTTGTCTGTTGTGTTTGTTGGAGCATCCCTCCACACATTATTAAAGAGGATGAGTACAGTACTAGAGAGTATTTTAACCAACCAACTATTTGGGAAAAACTGATTGTTCATCATGACACGGCGCAGTGCAGTATAAAATGTGACGACAAATAATGCGTTGTATTTATTTTTCGCTATCTCCCCACTACATATGTGCACCACAACCTCCTCAGAGATCTCGAACCCCAACCCAGTTGGTTCTTTGTAGTAAGTAACGATATTTTCATTTCATGGTACATTTTCTTTTAAATTGTGTGATGATACATACCAAGATAACAAAATTTTATTGTTAAAGATTTTGGTTTCCGAACTACGAGAAATGGCATGGCATGGCATGATTTCACACTCGGAGATCCGAACGCTGCTGTTCGGAAAATAAATAAATCACGAAGATGCTTTTAAGAAATTTTATCCCTACTCTGAATTTTACACTTGCAAAGCTACGCCATTCGGGTACGCGCATCGGACAGAGTACGTGTGCTTGAGACAAACGGAAACGGTTCAGCAGAGTCTTTTCCGTTTCAATTCTTACTATTATCAAGCATTTATCCCTAAGTANTCAACTTTTCCTCAGACATGTCCGACAGTCTGACTCATTCAAACTGATCACCACAAAAATAAAATAAGATGCGCACACGGATTTGTACCACAAACAGCCGAGATTCTAAATAATGCTTTCTCGAAGTAATGTGCACGATTCGACTTGTTGTACGTAGAAATGAAATTACTGCAACGAGCGAACTTCACACTCAAAAGAGGAATCTACATTACATATAGAGAAAAAAACTAGTCCTATTTTTGGAACGCCGATGAATGCTTCAATTCAGCTTTGAATTCGTGGCTTGCAAAGTATGAAATGAAACGTTAACGGAGCTTTACCATTGTCGTAAGCTACATTTGCTAGGATTCTTCATAATATTTTTTAAGCATTCCTTTCACTTCCACATCTTTTTCACAGCATTTTTATAGTTTCTACTCTTTTCTGTGAACTTCCCATACTCTCGTGTCAACGGATATTTTATAATGCTGCTGGTGTTCTATATGCATACAGGGAAAACATTTGATTTTTTCTATATAATATTATAAAAGTGTACCAGAAGTGGTGGTTATGTTTCCTGCCTACATGATTTTCCGTTATGACAAGAATCGTACTTGTGTCACACAATTTTGATCAATATTATTTTTTACAAGAAAATCTCATCTTTCACCAATATTTTCAAATAGGTACTTACTCGAATATTACTGTGTAAAAATTTTGATAAAAACGGAGTTCGTTTAAAGGGGACAATCCCTAGGATTTTATGAGTAGTATAATATGTTATATTAAGGTAAGCTGATCGTTATATAATTACGGTATAAAAATTTATGTGCCGTGTGCAAAAATTGCAAAAGTTTAATCTGTTAACTAAAGGTCAAATTTAACTAATTTCAACTTTCAAAAAAGCAATTTCCCTTAAAATGATTTAAAACAAAGATAAGACTATATAATTAAGATTTTAGTATTCCGCATTCACTTTTAAAAGTATATAACTTCACAATGCATAACCTAAGGTTGACATGATAGATGGTAAATGTACGGAAACTCCGTAATAACCAATATATTATGGCATTATATAATCTCATATTTTTCATAAATCTTTTAAACATACAAATTCAACATACATCTCAGATCTTTATGATATTCTTAGAGTTGAGTTTTCTACAACATTTGGTTGACACATCAAACTCATCATGATGACTCAATTTTTTATGAATGTTTTGATCTTTTAAACTTATTTCTTTCCGGAAATTGGAATGTATGAAATGAAAAATAAATATTATACATTTACTCCAGTATGTGAGTGCAACATTAAGCTAATATATTATACTTAAGATTATTGAATTATATCATATAAGTGTACGAGTATCACTACTTGGAAGACCTTATAAGGGTGGCAATGACGTAAAGTTTGGAATGCTTGCCAAAATTAAACGAGGATAACGTTTTAGGCTAAAAATACATGGGACACACGTTTCATTTCAACCTACGAACGATGAGAAAAGTGAGCTGTAGTTGTAGTAGTAGCGCACACACAAGAAATGCAGATGATGAAAATGAGAAAGAAGAAAAGCTACCAAGAATATTTTTACACAAAACTTTGCAACCTCGGTAAATAGACGCTAAGAAGTTGGATGTAGTATTATGGCGTGCTTAAATAAAACGTGAATTTTCTATGTATTACCACAAGACTTTGCATTGTAAAAAGATGAAGCTATAGTTTGTCTGACTTATCTAGAAAAATTAAAGTAAACTGTTTTTTTTATAAACAGACATTGAGTGTACAGCACAAAATGAAACTAAGTCAGAGTCCTAGATTTTTTAACGTTGGAAAAATAAACGACGCTGACTTTGTGTAACCGTATGCTAATGTGCTGTGGTGGTAATGGTAGTACTAAGTTTTCTTTTAAATTTTCAACATAACAAAATGCGAAAAAAAAGAAAACCAGATCATGTAAAAGTCTGCTATAATAAAATGCTCACCTAATAATATATAAAATTGTAAAACAATGATGAGTTTTGTGTAGCCTCGACCGTCTCCATTTGTAGTTTTTTTGTACACACATAAAATGTGATGATATAAACATGCTACGACAATGTGCCTAAAAGGGCTTTTTTTCAATTATGCGGACCATCCGTCTGCTCTGGCTAATGATGACTTAATTGGTCAACATATGATGATGACCCTTATTGGGCTCATGCAAAAAAATTGCCAAATGTGCGATCATATAGACAATCGTCTATCCATATTATACATTATACGTTAATAAGGTCAGACATAACAATTTTTTCAAGAAGAGTTATGGACAATGGCATATTAATTCCTTACATGGCGTGTCAGCAAAAAATGCGAAATGTAATGAAATATCTATCAATAATAAAAATGTGAGTGATGCTAGTGCAAACCAAGATATTTTGACTATTTATGAACTCATGTCAATAAGACCAGATTTTTCCGCTTTGTAGATTTGTTTTTACATAACATTTAATGAGCTGCATCATCATGAATATTAATTTTTGTTTTGGAAAAATCATAAAGAAATATTTTATTGATGACCATGATGCATGTTTGTGTGGCCTTCAATAGTTTTTACCAATTGGTGTCTTATTTTGGTTTGATCTTTTTCAACAGCATGATGGAATGTCACCTTCTCAAGTATTGAGAAGTTGAAAAAATGAAAGGATGAAATGTAAACCTTTTGTTTTGAATTTTATATTTTCTGTATATCCAATTAATAATTTCCAGTGTTTACTGGAAATGGCATGTACTTATTGCATTCCATTTCAAATGAAAATGGAGGAAAGAAGAAAAAAGGGGGACTGTCCTCACTCAAAAAAATCTGAAAATCACAACAACTTTTTTTTATAAAACACTGCCTTTTTAAGAGCACAGTAAGCACAATTCCCCCAGCACCACCTTGACTCTAAAACAGTTGGTTTTTACTTTCCAACAATATACTTGGAGACACAGTCTGCACACTATTACACCATTGAACTCCTGAGACTGAACAAGATTTTGTAAGATTGAACAATGAAATTTTGCTATTCAGGAAGCGAAACTAACGAAATTTGCTATATAGCACGAACGACTTTTATTGAAATGATCTTTTTAATAACAATCGAAAAGAAATTCATTGGGTGTTTTAAAAAATCATTCCTGCACATTTACAAATCACAGATATACATTTATGTTAAAATATGCGCTATGAAAAGAATTCAGGAATTTGCACACTGTGTCTCCAAATTTTCATTTCAAGTTTCATGGGTTTCAAAAATTATATACTTTAATTCCAAGTTCACAGTCGGACGTTGGAATATATATAGAATGTTGTTTATATAGCAGGTGGCAAACAAAAGAGACTTAAGTGCTAAAACAATGTGTTATAATGTGATAATGAAGACGATAATTTTATTATTATGCAAGAAGAGGGCACCTGAAAAAAGGTCGAAGAAGAAGAGACTACTGTATAGCCGCGTGGCACAGGAGACACAAGCCGCTGAGAACTGACTTGTAGCAAGTGAGCAGAAGAGACTGGGAAATAAGTTTTGCCTTCTTTTCTATTCTTCCTTCGCTTCAGGACAAGAAAAGATATCTTTTTTAACTGTAGTATAATAACTAGCGTCTTTCAGAGCTTTGCTCCAATATTATCGTCACTTTCAATTGCAGATAGATATAATATTATAAAAGACAAGGAAAAAAAATTATATATACCATGAACCACATAAGCTCTAGAAAACTTCATTCCATCCCGATCATCATTTGGTTTGCGGTGGTGGTGCATGGTGGTGTGGCTTTCTTATGTGATCTATGGAAGCAAGCAAGGATCGAAAATAGCAAAAGGGAACTCGGCCAGGAAAGGCTGCCAGGGGTTTTGAACACATTGACGACCTGACGATATTACTCGCTACACATCTTTCCTCCACACTATGCATTACATGCACGCAGTCTCCATTTAGAATTCACAACAATATATGTATATAAATATATATGCATGCACCTCCATGTGTCTCGAACACTATGATAAAACGTATTCCACAAGACTTCTTTTTATGTATTATGGCTGCCTTTGGTAGACTATTTACCAGAAATATTTTACGTTGCATGCACATCCTAAAAAATTCTTTATATTTAGTTTAGTTCACGATTTTAGGTATACATTTATTATTATGCATAAAATGGCATTGTCTCTTGTCTGTTACTCTCCATAGCCTCCACTAGAATTGCATAACATAATTTGAATAGATTATAGATTTAAAACTTAATATGGCATCGCTAACTAATGCCATTGATCATCATCGTCGTCGTCGTCGTCTTTATTTTTCTGTTTGTCCTGCTGTAAGAAGACTAAATAAGAGAATATCATCTCTCTTAAAAGCAAAACAACAACAGTAACGCACACAAGTTGCATGAACATGAAAGACAAGAGTAGGTACAAAGATAGATAGAAGAACCTACAAAAAACGATGTTGGTGGTAATTACCATTACTATTTACTATTGCTAACTATAAAGGCTCATATATTATTAGTCACCTCCACCAGTCTAGTTGTCTGTCTAGTTCAATATTACTATTAGTTGTTTGCTCTTAGTAGGAGTGCATATTCATTAATCTGCAAAACGCTTTGTACGCTTTGGTGGAGTAAACAAAATCAACGTGATTTTTTGTTCAGTATGTATCTTTCCATTGGAATTTTCAGCATGACATAAGTTTGTAAGCAGATAACTACTTATACATCTAAAATTAAAATGAAACTTTTCCGTTAATTAAAAATGGCTCCAAAAGTTTAAACAATTATTTGGTTGTGCAACATTTCTAGAAACACTTTCAAGTTTCCAACAAACCCATAAGCATGCGGTAACTTTACAAAGCATATATATGTACATCTTATTCCTGATAAATAAATCCTGAACGCTATTATATGTATCTTGTGTAGTACATGTTCCATAAAAACCATTTCCATTTCTTGTTTGTCGAAAATTCCTCCTAAAGTCGCTTGCGACGCATGCTATTATGCATGATTGAGCAAGCTAGTTTAAGTTTCATGAAAATGAAAATACACTCCATCATCTGTTTATAACTTTTAAAGAAAAAGTTCACCTCACCACCACCTACACGACGACCAACACCAGTAGTGGCATGATTTTTTTCCAACAAGATGATGACTGAAGAATGAGTCGAGTTACTGTTTTTACATTTAAAACATCTTTTCCTGTATTTCTTTGCATGGGTTTTTATTTGAATTTTGAAAAGGTTTCAATTCAAAAGCAAATAATATTATGTAATAGTGTACTTCTGTAAATGTGTGCATAATCTTTAGCTTACGACAAACATATCATAACCGTGCGTGTGGTAGTGGAGTGGCAGAGCAGACGGAGTATATATACATATGCAAGTCTGTTACTCTACAACATTTTTGAACCTCCGACCAAAATCGGTTACTCCTTTCTCTTCAACAGAATTTCACATCTCCTCCATTCCATATGGATTTATCTCCTATTTTTGAAAAACTTGGAATTTATATGAAAGTTTTACTAAAAATTTCTGCCTCTGACTCACTCACAGGTCTTTTTGGCACAATTACTTCCTGTATTTCATGGTTTATGAAAAAAACTTACATTTATTTGCAGGATTTTTTTAACAAAACTCAAACGCAAAGATGAAAGATACAAAAATACTTGAGCGATGGTGTCTGGTGGCTGGTTTTAAACGGAAGGAGACGTGTAATATTTCACATTCCATAATGTTGTTAGTTCCGCCTGGTTTTTGTTCATTTTCGCACTCATCATCATTCAAATCATCATTATCGTCAACACCCAAATCATATAATCTTGTATAAAGTCTATCTAAAGCAGCATATCCCCCCAATCTACTTTTGAATCTATCGTTATCGTTTTAGCAGATTTGCAAGTTTGCAAAGTGCCGTTTTCTTGAGTAGTAGGCATATACAGTTAAACAGCAATAGTAATGGTATGAATATGTATATAATAACAAAAATAATACCACGTATCTATCTATCATTATTACCAACTTGAAAATGAGAAACTTTTATGAGTTCACTAAAATAAATACCTACTTGTTTTATATATCGTTTCAAACTGAAGTAGTAAGGGTTTGTTTAAAAAATGCCTGGTAGCCAACCTCATTTAAGTAATTTACTCTGCTATTCCTGTGTCCATATTATTAAAAGTTGAATGTATTTAATTCTGATTGATTAGTTGAGAGAGAATTGAGAATTAATTTACTTTCTAAGCAATATTAAGTTTCTTTCCGAGAACAAGTATATTGTTTATTTGAAATTCTTTACAAAACTTTTTGCACTATTTTAATACAAATATATGATTAACAAAATGTAAATAAACAGTTGATTTAGGAATTAAAAAGCAATAAAGAATTTTTTAATATTTAAAAAGCAGAGGAGGGCCAATAAAGCTCACGTTACAAATTAAGAAATTAGAATGGTCCTTGATAGAAAATATATTAGCTCTTCAATTAAGTTCAATTCAATAAGAAAGAAAAACGAATAAATATGTCTACTTTAGCTAGCCGTAGCTCGGGGGAATGTGACACGACAAAACGGTGGTGGTGGTGTGATGGATGCCGATTTAATCAATGAAAGCGTCTTGTTATCGTCAGTTTAGCCTTCAAGGACCTATAAACATGCCGTTTTTCTCTGATAGAGTGATGGATTGACGGAGCAAATGAAATTAAATATCTACCCATAACATACTTTTGAAGATGTTAATCTCATGATATTGATTGAGTTGCTGTTTGAATATATATCACAAATCACTATGCTATACCGTGATGATGAAACTGTATTGTCATTTCCATGTAAGGTGGTGCTTTGACAAATGTATTCTGCATCGTATACGAGGTGACGCCAAAGACAAGATCATATCACCATCATGAATCAAGATTGCCTTCCTAAAACAAATAGTTTTACTGTTACTAAATAAATGCATAATACATTACTTTCTTGATTTTTGCCAAACAAGGACAATTTTCTAAAAGGAGTTTTATCAAGGAAAGCTGCCACTGTTTAATTATAGCTTAAGCATAGACTGATTTCAATTATACATGCAATCAGTAAAAATCTTGACTAAATACATAAGCTGACAGAGACGAAAACTATACGCGGACTATGCCTTTCATTTACATGATTTGCAGTAATAGTGTAAATGTGTTTAAAAATGCATCGTGCGCATCCATATTTGCGATATCAGTACACATATGTATAAACTATTTGAACCAAAATGGTGGGAGTTAATGTAAATGAGGATTTATAAGACTATACTTATGAAGAATAGAAACTTTTTATTTTATTGCTTTTATCATAACATTTCCTTTTAATAGAAAAACAGATTTATAACAATTTACTTTCTTGCAACCTATTAAAATATTGTCAAATACAAAAATCGATTCAATTAGAGGTTAAAAACATTTTATACATTATTTTATTAACGAACTGGACAAAGAAAAGTACTTTGTCTAGCTCGTTAATTGTACCATCATATTATGACGATATACTCAACGTCAATCTCGTAAAAAATAAAACAAATAATATTCACAATAAAAACAAATAATACATTACGTTGGTTTACGTTGGTACTCGGGACATGAAACTCCGTAATCTTCCAAAGAGAAATACTTGTCAAAGTTCTTCAACATAAACCTAAAATTTAAAAACCCATACGGTTCAAGCATTTAAATTGCCATTTAAATAGTACATTATAAAATATTGTGCAAAAATTTCAGAAGCTTACTTGAAAAAGTCTTCAAAACACTTTCGTAAAACATCTATCGCCTCAGGGTCCAGATTGGTATATGTTAAGCAGGCGCCTAGTTTAGCTGCAAAGTGAACAAGAATCATATATATAATGCATACGCGTTTATATGTCTATTATATTATGGCCATA
>JAHZMT010001972.1:0-20480 GCA_027743785.1 Sinhomidia bicolor | reverse complement strand
ATCGTCGTCGCTACAAGAAAATGCAATAGGTATATACATTTTTAGTATGCATGTTTGTGTTGAGCTGAGCACTTGAGCATTAAAAACAAATGGGGTTTTAAAAAAAACACTGCTGGGGAGTGTGGACAGGTTATAAGCTGTAACCTATCACGTAGCGTAAATCGTTTCTCTCAAAATTGTACCACGTTATATGTATTCTCAAGCTGTCGTATCTTAATTATAACTTGTGCAACCTCTCACACACACACATGCCATAGTACTATTCATAGCTTTAAATTTACACTTTCATACAGAAAAAGTATTAGCCTTTGCTATAACTTACAATTTAATTACAATGAAAACACCATTTATTTATAGAAAAGTGTTTTCTTCGCTAGTAAATGACTCCAGGAAATAAATCCCTTCATAATTGAGCAGATATGGTGAGGACGTGAAAGAAATGGTAAAGGAATTTTTTTCCTTAAAAAAATACACATTTGTTTTGAAAATGGCAACTTTAAGGAGAGAGAGAAAGAAACCAAGTCATTGATAAGTACAAGGTATGCATGCATATTTTAACTGTTTCTGCTGGTAGTGATGGTGGTGGCACTAAGAAAATAGTATGCTTGCTTACACACAACAAGGCAGTGCATTTTGTTTGTTTGTTTATATTTATCGTCGGTTTCATAAGTCTTCATTTAAAATGGAGAAAAGACCACCCAAAAACAAACCATTTTCTACCATATACACTATTACATGAGTAATAACACTAAAAAATTAAAATGACTAGAAAATAAGTGGATGCATGTTTCTCCTCTTCTTCTTCTACTTCTTATCCATTTAGCCATCATCCCATACACATAATAGCTTTATAGCATAATTTTCCCATTTCTCTCTGCACACTTGTAATTTTCTCCTTTTTGTAAGCAGTAACTCAATGGAGATGTGAGCAGTGAGTAAAGTGAGTCTATGTGAAATGCATGCTACTATTGTATCACCATAATATACCTACCATGCACGGTCCTTAACTTGACTCTAACTACTATATCCTCATCATCAACATATTATTGTGGCGGAGGTAGTCCTTCCTTTTATCTACTATGTTTTATCATTGTTTAGTAGCGAAAGTTGTAAGATACTTTTTATCATATTTAGCACGTGTCTGTCTGTCTGCGTAATATTCTAATACAGGCTAACCAACGTAAAAAAAATACCAAGTGTCGTCTGTCACCGAGCAGGGACTGTGGGAAAATGCTACTACCTATCTACAATAGAAACTTTGATTCTGCTATTTGTCTAGTTTGTCTTGAACGACCTACGTACTTTTTAGAATTCTCAGCTTTGGCTAGTTTGTCTATATTTTTTTCAAATTTCAAACTTACTAACGATAAGTAAGATTGTGTGGTATTTTGTACGGAGAGAGCGTTTCGATATAGTTTGTTTGCAGCACATCATGCAAGTACTGGGCTTCAAACAAACTGTATTAGTTTTAAGGAAGTAATGTTAACTAATCCGCATTGAATTGTCTAGTAAATGGATTCCAACTTCCAAACAAGTACATTTTATTTGATACAGTGTATTTGTAAGTACCCGAGCGCTTTTAAGCCCGTTTGATCCTTACTGCGCGGCACGCCGTCATCATCCTTTTCTCCTCGTCGTCATTATTTTTATTGGTATCTCAATCATACAGGCCACATGGTCATTAACAAGTTCGTCAAAATGACCACGACTCCTACATCGTTATTTACGATGATCATAATCGCTATGATCACTTCCGAATTATCCGTAATAAGAGAGCAAGCAAGAAATAATGATCATCAGAGTGTATGCAGGCGTATGTAATAACAAGTAATAATATAAATAATATGCTGTGGAAATGAACACGTTCAGTTTTCCATCGTACTTACATACATACATACACTCATTCAAATATCATTGTTGTCTTCATCAAAACGATAAATATGAATAGACATCAGTAATGTAGCAGATCAAACTGAAACATGTAATCATCGTTATACACTGTCCATATACCTAGTGCCCAAAAAAGAAAGTGCACCTATATCGATGCCTAGTTCAATTAGGGTGCTGCATACGTAAAATGTGGAATGAAAATGTATGAAACACACAAAAAATTTCAAGAGTAAGCAATAATTTGAACAGAATAATTTTACAGTAATCACACATTACTTATTCGATTGCACCTTGAAGTAAAAAAATGTGTCGTGAGCGTCAATAATACTCACAGCTATGACTTTAAAATATAAATAAATATTTTCAAAAATAATTTCATAATCCTTTTTGGAACTATAATCATGTGAAAGGACGAAAAACTATGCATGTGCTTTTTTATGCACGCTTCTAGTCGTCTAGTCAGAGGGCTTGAATTATTAAGTTTTGATTTTGGTATGTCAAAAGTATTTTTTAAAAGAAAACCTATCAAAGCACACAATCAGCATGCACAAACAAACAAACCACATATTTGTTGTAACTCTTTGCTTTGTTGTATGTACGTACGTACAAGTAGCAACGTCAGCGAAGACGACCAAGGCAAGTCGCTCAGTGAAAAAAAGTTGTAGCACTCATTATTACTCTTATTGTTATTAATGGGGAGTGAACGCAAGTTGTGAGTGAGAGAACTGAGCCAAGGCAAGGCGTGAATTATCGTAAGATCTCTTCGTTCGGATTGGACACAAACGAAACACATTTTGGTTACTTACCAGTTTGCTTACTACTGCTGCTGTTGCTTTGGTTGCCCTTGCCTATGCCTTGTTGTAGTAATAATACGTGAGATGCCCCACACCACCACCGCCACCACAACGGCACACAACTATTCATCCATATAAACTGAAAGTAAGTGGAAAGACGTGGCATGCATGCATGTGTTGTTTGTTGCGCTGATGTTGTCTTTGATGATGATGACGACGACGACGATGATGATGATTACTTGTAATCAAGTAGCGAGTAACAGCAGTGTAGACTAACGCAAACCAGGTGGCCAGCCAGACACCCAGCAAGAAAAGAAATCATAATACAATGCGTGCAGGCAATACACATTCTCTTTTAAACTCAAGGAAATTGGAAATATGTACTAAATTGCTTGCCTACGTTTACATTTTAAATGTCTACCTCTCTCTCCCTTCTTACTCTTTTCACGCACACACCATCAAACCTCGCTCATTTACAGGGAAAATGGTGGCATTTCCCTGACATGACAGTAAATTTGGCAAATTATTGTTATTTTTTTGCTTTTCAGAAATGAAACTAAACGTTTTCAGGTACCAACTACCAACCACATAATGATCCTATTGATTGAAAAAAACGTCAAAAAATAATTCCTGATGTTTATGAATAGAACATTGCATATTTTTAAAAGAAAATACTGAATATTATTGAATAAGCACGGTCGTAGATCATAGGTTTCATACAAGAATATTTGAAAACGTCCTACAAAACATTTTTTTAAAAACCAATGAAGTACCTTTTAAAATTTACAATTAAAGATTATATAGGTATACACACTGCGGAAATACAATTTAAAAAAACAATTTTATCTGATAAATATTACCTTTGCTTCCGAACTTTCAATTTAATAAAAAACCAAGATCCTGGTTTGGTATCGAAGAAATCACTCAATTTCTTTCATCGTTCGTTAAACTTAATTTGAGCAGTACTCCACGCCTTGTCAGTACAAACATTTTTTGTTTGTGGAACTTGGGCAATATTCTGTAGACATCCTGCTTTCTTTCTTTATTTTCTTCTCTAAAAAAATTACACCTGTTTATCTGATGCATGAAATTGAGAATGAATGAATGAAGCCACCTACTTGGCAACTAATAGGGTAAGCAACGATAATATATTGTATTATAGTTATTATACTCATTATTTTGATGGTGATGGTTATTAGATCCTTCATCGTGATGAGCCATGAACCCTCTTGAAAATTATTGAAAGGTTTGCTAATGGTTCCTTCAAACCGTACATGGACAACTGCTAATCGGGTCTGATGGTGGTGATACGGTGGTGGTGGTCCTACCACTAGAAAAAGAAAATGTTTGCCGATCCTTGTAAAATCATCTAATTTTTTTTTCAACGAAAATGGTAAAAAGTAGAAATATAAAAAAATACAGAAAAAAAGTCTATCAGTAAGAACAAATGTTATTACAGACATGCAGCTTACATAGTAATAATACCTAAGCTAGTTTTTTGGATTCTTTTGTACCTACCTACCTACATTACTTATCAAGAGATCGCGTTTTTTTAAAGAAATAGACATGAGCGTCTCTTTTACACATTGGATGATTGTTAAAGGGGACGAGTTTCGATAATAAGAAAGGGATAAAAATGATAAATTTGAGATGTTTTGTGAACAACAAGACGCTATGTCAAAGTGGACCAAAAACATGCTGTCGAACATATGTTACTTTTCTTTCAATAGCATTATCATCAAAACTCTGCTACAGTTTTAGTCCAAGCAGCGGTGCGGTGATAAAATTTTTTTTAAATGTTACATAGCTAGGTAGGTACATGTACCTATGTAGATGTTCAAGTACATAGATCCGAGATTATCAAGAAGCAACAAAAAATGACGAGTGTCTATGCTATTTATTGAAAATTTGAAAAAATAGTCTAACGAAGGTTCTTAAAAACGCATTGTTTTCTCGATAAAATGTTGAATCCTATAAGAACCATTTGGTGGACTTCACAACTTTTTTTGATGTTAAGCTTTGTTTTCTGTTTATCCATACAACTTTCGTATTAAAAGATTGAGAACAAAAGTTTATGCAGGTTTTCGCTAACAATTTATTCATGATAACAGTTTATTTTTCCATGTGCTGAAATGTGACGTGAAAATAAGCATAATTTGCAGGTGGTAAGTGTATCAAGTGTTCTGATGATGATACTGATTGCTACCTTTTGTCTAGTGATTAAAATATCATATTGTTCTTTTGTGGACAACGAAAATATCAATTTCGTGAAAACGCGACTTTTACTTCTCACTCACGTTTTCGCCAGTTCTTTGCGTCGTGTTGTACGCACATATTATATTACTGTAATAAGTAAATGCTAAGAACCACATCCTCCTTTTAGTCCGTATTTATTTGAAGGCATGCAATAAGCTCCTCGTTGATATTTACTCGATTAGTTTGTACAACCGTCCAGGCATCTGTATCCGCGATAACTTGACAACAACTTTGAATTTTCAAATTCTGTTTTTAGTGGTCGATAGCTGTAGGCAACCTGGGTAAGTATGTTATTCAGTCATATCGGTCAGCAGCTTTAGAAACCGTTACAATGTATTTCTAATAGTTTCATTATTATTAGCATGGAACATGGTGTTCGTTCCTTGCCGCACTCCATGTTTATGGCTTACATAATATATATTATTATTATTATTAGTCTGCCAATGAGCTAGACTAGTAGTAAAATATCTTCATGCTCGTCATAATAACAGGAGATTTTTAAAAGACTCGTCATCATCATCATCATGGCCAGTAAAATATTAAAATATGAGAGGCAAATTACATTGGCATTTCAGATTTTTTGGTTCGTGATGCCACGCCAATGATGTCAAAAATCATGCTTTTACCTTTAAAATGACTTCATAACTTGTGGTGAGTGAGCACTGATACCGTGTACATATATTAGCAAACAATATTGCTTCTAATGACAAGACTTGGTAGTGTGTTGATTGTGATAAAAGAGAAGTCGGTACATGCTTCAAGTACCACATTCATACGTCTCACCACTATTATCATGATCAGGAGGATTGATTTACGCCAATGCTAACACTAAATTCCGTGATGCCACTGCTGGTCTGCCTTTTCATAATAAAATTATTATGTTTTTTGGGCATGAATGAATATCATCATTAACAACAACTTAAAAGCATTATTAGATCTTCGTCAGAAAAGATTCTTGAAAAAGTTTAGGCATAAAAAACGAAATGACACATACCATCACCACTACACCACCATCACCACACCGCCATTGTTCATTGTACTGTGGTTGCTATTAATGCGTACTGGCCGTGCCACGTCGTGGCAAAAATAAACGTACAATAACTGATATAATTGCAAGCAAATGCCTATTTTCAACCTTTTGATTTGACTGACTGAGAAGTACACAATACGCGTAGGTGAATGCACGTATTCAAAGATTCGGCGTCTATATTAGCATGAAATTTATCATGATCGTCTCGTCAGAGAAAATCAATGCAACATCAATCATTTTACGCTTGGCACGTTACTAATTCGATCGCCCTGTGAAATATCACGGTTGATATTACAAGCATTGTATCTAATTAAATAAGTAATTTGCTCAAACTTTTTTTTGAGGATACTGTACATATGACACAATTATTATACAGCAGCAGCAGGAGCTGGTAGTGTTGTTGCTGATACACCACAAAACTTTGTGTCATTATTATTAGCTGGTACAAATCTTCACGATTTTTTCTTTCTTCAAATTGCTCGCGAGACATGCATTATTATTGAAGGAGCACGACCTCAAAAAGCCCCATCGATTTTGTGGCATGACAAGCTAAAGTGGTACTGTACAGATTATCTCTCTTGAACGATAACGAACATACATAGGAGAACAACTTAATTAAAGTTTATAATTGCATTAAGTGGATACATTTCAATGAAAATAAATCATTTTGAATGCGCACAACTACAACAACAGTTACAAAATACATTTCAATTTCTCATTACCCGATTCCAACTCAGTTCGTAATCGATACATTTGCGTACACACATAGTATATACAAAAGTACTGTTATTCGGTAAATACCTAGGTACATACTACGTACTTACTTGTCTACTAATTCAGGCAAGAAAATCACCACCAGGTTAATGTAGCAATTTACCTGTCTGTTCTGTATATATACCCATTTTCATACTGCTGTTGTCGTCAACTTTAGCTCTAAAGGTTTTTGCTTTATGTAATCGTAGTATCTACTGTAACTGAACTTGCAGTTGTTTGTAGTATTAACTTTTGTGTAGTATTTACAAATTCCCCTACCAGCAATATAGAAGTAATGTAAATACATGGTTGTAGCAGTGTTTCGTTTTTTGGAAAAGTACCCTGAGATTTTTTTATTTATGACAAAGGAAGAGAATTACATTTAGTCAGAGTTCAAGCAAGCAAAGTAGTAGTATTACTTTACTTTGTTAATATGTTTCGTGATATCCATGTCATTGGACTGATGAGATGAGCAGCATGAAATCCTCTTGGTTATAATTTTTTTTTTCAGGCGCATTTTCGTTTGCATGCATGCAATGCAACAAAACTCTTCGTTTTTTTACTTTCTTCGGCAGCAACAACGATCTAGCGATACTGCTGCTGCATACTCTGCGACAAATTATTATTATTGCTTTTGTTGTTGTTACTGATTGCGTTGTTTGTTTGCGTCTCACTACTCTGACATTTCCAGGATGGAAGTCATTTGTAGTGTGTATCATGTTGTCCTTTTGTTTTGTCTCATGTGCTATCAGAGTAGGCAGTGGAGAGAGACAAGGAGCTCTATGATTTATCATCAAGTCATGCATGCACGATTGTGCTATTATTATTATTATTTTTTAGTTTTATTATTATTCAGTCAATGGAAATTACTGATTGAGCACAAAATAAAGAAATATAATAATACCAATGTCCATTAAGCTGTGGTTATTATTATTACGACTATCATATCATCGTCATGAAAAGCAATGTGAAACGAACAACAACAATTCATGCAACCTCTATTACCCCCTCATATATGACATGCACCTTGAATTGAAAATGAGCTCGGAGAAGAAGTCGTGGAAATTGCTCCCTCAAGATTTTCCGGAGGCAAAAAGATTGCCCGTTACTCGAGTAGGCAAGGCAGACACACACATATTTACTACAAGTGGAGAAAAATCAATCCCCTCGAAATAAAAATACTCTCGTGACACAGTAGTACACAATTGACTTTTACAACTAAACCGTACTATACAGAGATGCACTATCCATATGGCAGAGCAGTAGAAAATAAAATGAGCTCTGGTTTTTCCATTGTCATGAGACAGTGGACAAAAAGAAGGAGGGAATTTGTACACCACGCAAGCAGTAATCACTTTACCACGGTCACTCTAACGCTTACATGTTAATAATAACAATAGTAATACCAGCATAATAGTAATAATAATAGCAATAATAACAACAAATACGATAACAAAAGGTAATATGGAAAAACATATTTTGCATGGTTGTAACCGCCTTGCTAAAAGCGTTCAATTCTAAAGAAAAGTACAAAAGATTAACTAGACTTTCGGAATATAAATAGTATTCAAACTACAGCAGAGTTCTGCCTCCACCTCCACCACCACCGAGTTTTTTTTTGCTATTTACTTGTCTATCATGACATCCTTCATGGTTCCCATTATTTATTTGATTGCTCAATCCGGTATGGCCTCCTGTCATATTTATTTCCATGTCTGCTTCTTGTCTATCAAAGTGTCAGCCTTTATGACCTCAGCAACAGTAATATATTTAACAATAAAATAAATAAGAAATAATAATAACTCTTTTGTGCTTTATTATTTGTACCCTTAAACAAGTGATATCTGAATGTAGTTAAATTAAGAACCTTGTTTGTAGTCAAACATTAAAGTCATGTTTTCACTTGGGGCAACTTGAAGCATTTTGTCGTTACTTTTCCACAAAATTCTTTGAAATCGCCAAATCAAAAATCGTTTTGAGTTTTCTGCTATCTGTTCTGTTAACTTTGTAGCTTTAACGTTTTAAACGCCTGAGAAAGCAATGGTTATGTGCCTCATACGTAAAAAAACAATGAAAGTTTGTCTGCACTCTGTACTATTGACTGCACCCAAAGTGGAAAGTAGAATCGTGTTCAAGTTTTGTTTTGACCTTTGATTTTCCTTTCCAAATCAATCTATAAAAGACATCAATTACATTTCGTATTTCTATCTCGTCGTGGCATTTAACGTGGCANTGGAAAGTAGAATCGTGTTCAAGTTTTGTTTTGACCTTTGATTTTCCTTTCCAAATCAATCTATAAAAGACATCAATTACATTTCGTATTTCTATCTCGTCGTGGCATTTAACGTGGCAAGTTTTATCAGCTCAGCTTGCTAACTAGTATACCAACATTTCATTGAATTAATCAGTTTATTTATATAAAAATAGAGGGATGCCTACGTGTATGCCTCCTCCTTCAATCCCGCACTCATCAGTGTGAAAAAATATGTTGTTAATGAATGCATACATAATTATAAAATCTGAACTTTTGATACCATAAATGAATATAAATGGGCATGAGAATAGCATGAGAAAAGTTGATTTACCACTTCATTCACTCTCTCAGAACTTAAATTAAGCAAATCTATTGCCTACCAAACAGCATCATCAGATTACTATTTACTATGACCACCACCACACACCATCACAGAAACGGGGATAGAATATTTATGAAAATGTAAATTAATTTTACTCAAACGTGTAACTTTAAGCATCATCATCACACAAACAAACAAACACGGTATATATATGTATATGAAATTGCCACCAACTTGGGGAAAAAATTTCTTAAATTTTTTAAAACTTCACAAAATCATCATCATTTGGATGATAATTGAACGCATATTTATATGAAAATGATCATCATCTTCATACATGGACATGTATACATACTTACATAGTAATAACAACAAGATACAATTTCATATTTTTTGCACAAGCAAAATATTATATATTTTTTTCATTT
This sequence comes from Sinhomidia bicolor, assembly GCA_027743785.1. NCBI lineage: Eukaryota > Metazoa > Arthropoda > Collembola > Entomobryomorpha > Entomobryidae > Sinhomidia > Sinhomidia bicolor. Next base: position 10,753 of record JAHZMT010001972.1, on the reverse strand, counting down.
TTCTCTCTGGACAATTGTACGTACAAACCATACTACATACTACGTGCTCTATAAATTGCACTTTTTTGCAGCTGTCAGCCACAAATTTCGTTTCACCACGTTACAGCAGCAGCAGAGAATGTGTTTGAGTCGACAAGAAAAACGAGGTGGGCAGGCAGGTAGGCTTCATCTTATTAGCAATCAGTAGTATGGGTATATTTTTTTTTCTCGTCAACTTTCTTATGATGGTGTACTTGAACTTGTAATTATTACATCAACCCAGAAAAGAAAAAAGAACCAGGCAACAAGAAAATATGCTGTGGTGGTGTAAGTAAATCTGGATGATAACTTGACAGCTTTCGCTACTTACTACCTATATAACCATTTGAGTGAGATGAACAGCCTTGTTTTCTAATACTTATCACCAATTATTTCCCGTAATTACTACTTATACCTTTTGTTATTTACATTTCTGATTTAATGGCTAAGTTTCATGGGGTGAGAGAAGGATTCTCTTGAACCTTTCCTTTTTTCTTCTTTTTTTTCTATCACACATGCATTTAAGTAGTCAGTCAGCCCAACACTACCACCACCACCACCAATACCACCAGCAGTTTACTATATAGATCTGCTGCCTACCTACCTATCTACTCTCTCAACAAGAGCAATTTTCAAAGAACAGAGTATTTATGGACTTTTTTTCTTCATCTTTTTTCCATCTCAACTTTTCTGCTTCTCTACTATACCTTGAGCAGGGAGAGATCCTGGTCCTTCCTTCCAGTAGTAGACATGTGAATGCAGACAGACATGAAACAAGATAAAAAGTATATATACCTATTATCGATATACCTATGTAGGTGCTTGTGGTGTGCGTTTTTGTACATTAAATATGAATACCACTTTTGCTCTTCGTTTGTTTCTACTCGCTCTTCAGCAGCATTCTGCAGAGAGATACTACTCTCTGTGGCATGTAACAAGACAAGGAAACCCCTTTCTGGAGCGTTGTTGTTTGCTGTTGAATAAGTGATAACGAGACTTTGAATGAAGGTTTAGTAAACTGTAATTTCCTTATAACCTGTAATCAATTATTACACTCGTCTTTTCTCAGTAATCATGGAGGTCTTGTGTGTTTTCTTCGTTTTTTATCTCTCTCTCTTTCTGTTTCTTCTTTTTTCTGTGTAGAAATAATGCATAGTTTGAGTGGTGGATTGGGCAATTTATATTCCAAGCATTCCTTGTTTGTATGTAAATAATAATAATAAAATATAAAGATTTTAGAAACTTGTGCTCTCGATAGAGCTTTTCTTGATGGTAATAATAATAACAATAATAACAAGTTAAATATCTTTGTTTTTTGATCGATTTTTTAGTACTATTTGTGTGTGTGTGTGTTTTTTTTTCTTTCGTTGTAAAATACTGACGTACAGGTAACTGGAGAGAGAGGAATGAATCAACCCATCTGTTATTATAAAATTATGATAACTTCGTTGAAAAACATTCCAATCCCGCATCATCATCATTCCTTTTGAAAATGATTTATTCATCAGAAATAATGAATAATGTGAATACCTGGGTGACTGGCACACGAAGAATTTGACAGATTTCATATCCTTTTGCCCCAAAACAAGGATTTTCCCTGCTCTATGCCATTATCATGATCATCATCATTATCACAGCGGACAGACACTAGTACCACCACGACGATAGAAAATTTACCCCCTTTTTTCCTTGCTCGCACCGTGAACAAAACAAAGGATTAAAATTGCTTACTTCACTCCACAATCCCTCCGCCGACCAAAAGTCAAAAACAATAGAAATTAAATATTATGCGTCAATGTATTCATTTAATAATAATAACAACAACAACAAGAAGCCTAGAACAATCAAACCTCTGCTGTCAAAAGTGTCATCTAGTCAGTCAAAGCAGTGGTCATGATGATTATGATAACATATCTTGACAAGTTTTGTGTGTCCGTCATAATGGTGATAGGATGAACAGTAATTCACAAAAAGCGTACGTACGGCACGGCACACAACACAAACTGTGATGCTCACTAAACAGGCAGATAAGCGGCAGTACAATCATGTTTGATGCTTCTTGTTGACTACTGAAATTAATTAAGTCAGTTTTAATAAATAATGAACGATGATGAATCTTATGATGACCATGATAAAATTCGCCATCATTATTATTATTATAAAAAGCATAAAAGAATCCTTTTGCTGCTGCTGTGTTTTGCAACTGTAATTTCAAAACGTTTTCGCAGTCAATCATTTTGAAAGCTTATTCAGGCCTCTGTAAAACGTTAGTAGAAATGTCATGCAAACCAAGGGGAAAAAAGAAGAAATATGTTAATTAATACCCATTAATTTATGATGTACGTTGCCCAGTTTTTTAAATACATAGTTGGCGAAATCATTTACCTTCACTGGTGTATATTTACGCACGCACCATCCCCATCATCATCGTCCTGGTTATCACGGTAAAGAAGAAGGAAGTTTTTTTTCAGGCGAGCCCTCCCAAAAAGTTAAGACCTTTCCCATTTCCTTAAATACCTTAATTAGCATGATGTGTTAAGCTTGTGTTGGGTCCATGCTGCTAAGTGATAGTTTTATGCCTAGTTTTATGATTTTGTAAATAATATAAATTCTGTGCATTTTTCTTCTCTAAATTACATTTAGTGTTGTGTCTGTGTATAATATAATATTATATTGTGGTGGTTATTAATCACCAGTTTACTTTGTACATAATATGGGTATGGTGGTTTGTTTGGCTGATCAACGGTTGATTTTTTTTATTATTTTCGTGAAAAACTCTTACACGCAAATGAGTTTTAATAATAGGTTTCCTTATATTTTTTATGTATATAATGGCTTTATATATATTTTTTAGCAATCTGGTGGTAATTAATGACTGTATTATTTCTATTTGGTTTATGTGATGGCGACAGATGGACTAGAAAACAAGCTTCCTCTTTTTCCACCATTTATCGTCGTCGTCATTACCGCCTTCATCACCACCATCACCAGTGCGAAGAAGAAGTATGTATATAATAATGAATACCTAATCGTTTAAAAACTCACTCGGCAGTCCAGTACAAATACTGTATTTTTAAAGTTATCTCACCAGTTTTTTAAAGCGTTTATTGGGGGTTTTTTAAAACATTTTTATTTTATTGCTTTGATAATCACACATTTGCCTCTTTGTTTTTTTATTAACTTTCACTTAAAAATAAAATCAACAAACAACTCCATTATGGAAAGGTGGCTATAAAAACATTAATCTGGATTGTAATCATTATATATCATTTGTTTTAAAACGTAAAGTCATAATAGCGCCAGTGGTTTACCAAAATGTAGTTAAAAACGAAAGAAATGCATTTATTGTTTTTAAAATGATTCCGCCAGTGTAATCTCAGTTTTAAACATTTTTAAAAATCTGGACTCTTTTTATTCCCCCGTTCGAGCAACTTTAAAAAAACTTAATGTGCATAGATATATACCTACCTACTTCCCAATCAAATAGGTAGGGGTACTAGGTAAAAAAATTTATATGGCGGAATGAAATCATTTTTTTATTATACGCTTTTACTGCAAACTGTTGTTATAGTATGTATGTAGTTTGTAAATAGTCCGTACATAAAACTCGGGTTGCTTCCCTCCCGTTTTTTATCAAAGGGTCGGCAAACTATAACTCCACATGAGACATATGAATATTACCATTACCATTATGATGCTCGCATTTCAGTTTGAATTCATATAGGTAATTTGCCATTATCATTTTATATGTGTGTATCATCATCATCATCAAAAAATATTTTGTTGTACTACTGCGTAAAAATTATATTGTGTAGTTACGCATTATTATTGTTTGAGTATATGTACATGTGTGTGTGTGTGCATAGGTAAGCTCTCAAAAACTCTAAACTAACCGTGTGTTTGTAGAGAGAGAGAGCACAGAAGATGAAAATGAGTTAGCAGTGAGCAACATCAGTTTTATGCGGTTATATTATACCTGTAATCGTATAGTAAGTAGATAGGCGTGCATCTATATATTTCTGTGTGCGATGAGCTTGGATACTGCTGCATTGCTGGTGGTTTCTGCAGAGAGACGAGAAAACGTCTTGATTTTTATTTCTCTAAATGAGTCAGGACAATCGAGGCCTTCCTTTTCTTGTACAATAAAAAAGCCTCACTGGTTTTGCCGACACACACAATCAAAGTGAGATGAAAAGGATGGGACAGCTTGTCAGAGAATCACGACGGGAAGGCTTGAAACCAGCCAGCTTGGAACACTAACAAATCCTTAAAAACTGCACCAGGCAAATCATCACAGATTATTATACCGTCGTCTTCTACTGTGCGTACAAACATTTTATGTATAAATTGTACACAAAAATTGGTGCATATTTTTACGAAAGTAAATAATAATAATAATAACAATGCAAAGTTAGGCTAGTATTTAAAAAATAAGGTTTATTTAGAAATAACAATTAAAAATGATTTCAAGAATCTGCGGACTAGTTTTCCAGAACATATTTTTATTTAATACCTAAATCAACTGCAGAGGTTACTTTTTAAAAACAATTCATGTCAAACCTGTGCAATTGAGTACGATTATATTGCGTGTGTGTGTGTGTTCTTCTTTTCATTAAATTTTTTGACACGATATTTATTGGTTGAAATTATTTAAATGAAATGTAAGCACGGTAGGTATGCTGTATTTCTAGCTGCTGCTGCATGCATGCATGCAAACAAGGAGTTGCCAGTAACATTTTGCAGCAATATAAATAATAATGTTGCCAAACCTCATACATAACATTTGCCCCGACAAATAGGTATTGAGTAGGTTTTTTTAATTTTCATGCAGGTACACACAGAAATTCATATTGTTTTTGTATACAAGTTAACGAAAAAGAAACCATGCTTGATGACTGTACTAAATGGATGTGGAGGGAGAGGAGTAAAAAAATAATCATGACTATGACCGTGATACTCTGAGGATGTTGATCATGATGATGATGATGATAGAAATGTCTTGAAAGCAAGGGAAATAAGCATCAAACATGAAATGTGAAGATGGGTAGTCTTATTGTTTTTTAGCGTATCATTAACGTGTCATCTGTTTTATTGCATGTTATTCGGGTTGTTAGTTGATAAAGAACATCTTTCTATCTTGTTGACATGTAAGCCAATTAACAAAAGGCTAACCATGGTTGTCCTATCGTATCATCATCATCATCATCATCCTCGTCGTCCTCGTCGTCATTGTACCCTAATCCAATCCAGTCCAACCAGAAAAAAACCAAGAAGAAAAAACAAAAAGGATTTTGTCGGCAAAGGAAATAAAGCATTTATGTACATATCTCTTATATGTTTTGTACACACGTATTAATGAAAAATGTTAGCTGTAGTATATACTACAGGGGATACATTCTATAAGTTGGTTTACTTGATGAGAAGACGATGGTGATGAGCTAGTGGCTAGAGTATTACCTGCTTCATTGTCATCATTACTATCATCATTGTCATTGCTTCTTCCTAAACCAAAATCTAGCATCATCAGAAGCAACAACAAACCGAAAAAAAGACTTGAGTCGGCCTCCACAAATAATGTTTTTTTTCTCTCTCTTTCTTCTTCCCAGCCCCAGCTCATTTTTATTTAACTTTCTTCTTGTTTGGTAAAAAATATATATGTATATGTTTGGCTTGTCGTTGCCTGTGCGACAGTTACCTTTCATCGAGCGAGCGCACATACACTTTTACCTTGTTTGTACGTACAAAAGTCTTCACCATTTTTGTGTATGTAATCTCATCGTTCTCATGACAACTCGTCAAGCCTGATTATCATACTTACTACTACTTGCTACTACATAAGGCTTACGTTTATCAAAATATATCAACTTTGATGATGATAATGCGATGATGATGATGATGACTATGACGTTGATTTCATGTGATCCCTGTGCATCCAAGCAAAAGTTGAAACAAACTCGTACTGCTGCTACTCTACCAACAAACAAAATTACTGCTGACTGATAGGGCTCTATTATACTTTTACATTGTATCACTTGTTTTAAGTTTACTACGAAAAAAGGGAATTTTCAGAAGTGAGGAGCCAAAACACCAAAAAAAAATTTTTAACTGAGGAAATGCAGTATCGGTCCAAACAAAATGTACTACACTAGAAAGTACCTTTACACTGCCTTATTATTATTATTATTATGATTCATAATTCATGGAATATCATATGAGATGCCTATCTTATATACAATTATTATATCTGGTTAGTAAATATGTAGCAGACGTGTACGTCCGCTCAAGTTCAACCTACTCGTCATCAATCGGTCACATCATATTAGGATGTGAATGAAAACGCAAACAGACAAGCAGAAAGTGAAGATTTTTCATGATGCTGAAAAGGGCCGACCGTTGGACCACATTCGTGATGAAGATTATGCCACCATCAAAGTGAAATGGGTGTACCTGGGGATGGTTATACCTCAAGCTGTATCATCATCTTACATTTTATGGTAATTTTAAATGGGAGAAAACAAATATATATACCTAAATGCTTGGATCAAACTACAGAAATATTATACATGTAAATACGTAAATGGATCTTTCAAAACAAAAACGGCACAAAGCGGAAAAGTTTCTCAGTCAGTTTAGTGATGATAGGCGAGCACAATGTACATTTTTAGCGTTGGTAAAATATCATCATCATCATTTCATGTTATGATGACGATGCTACAAAGGCAGGTATGTCTAGGTGTATGCCTCTTACTTTAAGCTGAAATCTGAGAACTCAAACTGCGATGATGATACTTAAAACGGTTCTATTTCGTGCATGCTTTTCGTTTAAAACCTGTGGCCAAAAAATAATTATTCCTGCTGCCTGCCTCTGCACAAGCACATTTAATATTTTCATTAAAAATTATACGTATAAAAACGATCAATAATTGTTTAAGCAATTTTACCACAGATGAATTTTAAAATTATGTTCTTCATTTCCTTTCCGCTTATTAATATTTTATTATTGATACGTTATTAAAATGTTATCATGAGACGCAGTCATCTTACTAAATTTTGTAGTAGCCATCTGCATCGTTTTGGTGTAGTAGTTTTATACAGACACCTGGACTACCTGCCTTGATTTTCTTCTAAAGCGGAAGAGGATCATGAATTATACAGAATTCTTCTACAAATGTATCTGTGTATATATGTATACCTTCGGGGGATCCATTGAAACGCAGAGTTAGTGCTCGACAACTCGATGAAAATTATAAACATGGCAGCAGTTATTTATCGTCATAATATCTGATGATAACGATGATGAAAGAAATGAACCTCATTTCATCACAGAGTTCGATATCTAAGCTCATTAAATTTGATTGCATATTTGAAATGTTTAAGGCACTAAAAATATAAAATACATATTTTATAAATAACAACATTCAATTTGATGTACGTCCTAGTTTTATCACATTTAATCGCCATGCTGTTGATCAAAGACGGAGTTTTTTTTCTCAGGAGAGATAGTACATCATCATCATCAGCATCAGCATGGCACATCTACGACAGCGACAACAGACAGGACATGATAACTTAACTGAGAATACAAGTTTACTAAAGTTGTAAATTGTCGTTGCCCCTTTTATTTTAGCGCACCAGCAGCAGCAGCAGTATTTTTAGTGAAAGGATAAATTGTTTAAAAAAAAGTTCTCATGACTTTATTTCCTCTTGCTATATATATTTCTTCAATAGCTGTCCTTTAAGAATGAATTATTGATATGTATCATTAAGTATCTCGCTCAACTTTCTAAACTTACCTACCACCAAGAAAATAGTTTATCATAAGATCGTCATCGCAGCAACAACCGGGGTCAGTAAATGATAGTCTAGTTGATACGTGCGGTTGGTTTGGTGTGTAGAGCAACCAAAAAATTTATGTTGCTGATGGTCAGGGATATTCATTGTTAGAAAAGTAATAATGACAAGAAGCAAGCAGGTAGACGTATAGGAAACGATTTAAAAAAGAATGAAATAAAAGTCAACTGGTAAAAATGATAATTTCCCTGGTAAAAGAGAGAGAAAAAAAAAGTTTAAGGAAAATATTTATTATTTTTTATCAGTGGGATTCCCTAGTAAAGTTATCAAAATCAGCAGCAGTCACAAGAAAAGAGTAGAAGACTTCAAAATTGTACGCTCTTATTGATGATGACAATTTACTTGTCTTATTTTCTTGCTTGAAAAAAATGAACATGTTCGTACACTTATTATTATTACGGTTACATTAGCTTGGTTTGGATGATGAGTAGTGGAATGGTACTACTGAAATGTTTGTGAAAGAATGTCAGATTATTTTTAGAAAAAAAATGAAAAGTACATCTATAAAGTTATAGAAAATGTGCATCATTATTATTATTATTATTATTCGTTTTCACTTTGGTGGCCAGATAAATTAGTTATGTGTTTGTGTTCATTTATCAGTAGCCATTTGCTGTAAAAAAAAGAGGAAATGTGTACAAAGAGGTTTCACCAATTTCGTTTTTACAAAACTTTTACTTTATTTATTTCCCTTTCTACAGTACACAGATACATAGTTAGTGGTACACTGCTACTACTTGTGAGATGTGATAATGCTGATAATGAAGATCACCCTATTTTGTTTGGAAATGAAACGAGATGAATATTATTATGATGCTACTCTTTTTCTTTCAATTTTACAAGCTCATCGCATGGTGTATTTGTGTGTTTTTTTGTAGAATTTGTGCCGCTTATAAATTTCCTTTTGTCTTTTTAAAAATAATAAAATGTGAAGGCCTACAGATTTGATGTGGTTGTAGAGACAAATCTCATACAATAAATAAAGTGGTAGAAATGCCACTAAAACTAATACGGTAAAAGTTTCCTCATCATAAAATACACAACTGGGAGACCAATTTAGTATACAACATGACCATATTTTGTTTGTCATAGTGAGTAGGAGCTAGTTGGAGTAATGGTGGTAGTAGTAGTATATAAAACAAGAGCAAACAAATATAAATATTTGGGTTTAAAATAGTAATAATGATTATCGAAACAACTTGGCATCTCATCTCCCATTTTCTTCTCAGTGTTTGTGCATCCCTGATGATATTTATAGGGGTCTTGAGTCTTGGTGACAGTTTCTATTTCAGAAACTCTGCGGGTAATAAAATTACTCTGTGGATGGTCGTAAAAAAAATTTTTTTCCTGAAAACATGAGTGCGACATGTGTTTTACCTAAAAGTAACGATTTTTTAAAACAAATATGAACTGGTGTACTATTTACTATATTGCTGTTAAAATAGTGCACACAGCACACAAGTACAAAATATATACATTGCTTGTTAACGATTTTTTCGTTTTATTTTGTAAGCGGGAGGAGGACATGAGTTGGACAATATGTTCAACATGAAAAAATGATGTTCCTTGTTAGGGAAAAAATACTTTTTCCTTCTTCCTCTTCATATTTTGTAGGTTGGTAATGTAATGTTGTACTTTTCACTCAGTCAGAAAAACTATCATCACTCTCATCTCTCTCTCTCTCTCTATCAGTCAGTACACAGGATACACAAGTTGGTAATGTATGATGCCCCAAAAAGTTGTTGTAGTACGTGTTTTGGGGAACCAATATAGTTTGTACAAGAGAACAACACAAATATGTTGTAAAACTCTTCGAAACCTATTAAATCACAACTGATGAAAGGGTATAAATTACTCCACAGGAACTTTAAAGTACGGTGATGATGACGACGACGGTCGGTCGTCCCGTAACTTATTATTTTTCGAGAGAGAGAGAGGGAGGAAAGGAGAGAAGGAGAGGCAGAGTGAGGCAGGAGAAGTAAAAGGTTCCACTGCGGAAGCAAAACGTATCTCTAATCATTACGCTGAGGAAGCCAGTCTCTGCAGAATTTTTTTTCAAGACTTTTGTGTCAATTATTGGCTTGTTACCTACTACTGTGTGAGTGGTCCCTGCTTGAAAGAATCGTGTGGGGTGGCAATGAATGCGATGACATCGACAAGATTTTAATCTTGAAAACATTTCTTGTTTAAATTTTAGCTATGGTCATTAAAAGCATGTGCATTTTTTGTTAAATGAATAAAGAGAAAGGATACAGAGTAGGGGCGATGCTAGATGGGATTGTTTAGCTGTGTAACAATTTATAAAACTCAAATTTTTAAAATAAAACTGCATTGAAACTGATTTATAGAATAAAATTGAGTGAATTTGAAGACGTTCAATTTAAATTTAGATTCTACAGGAAGTTTAATTTAATTTTAATTTAAGTTTAAAATATTTACTTTAACTACAGAGATATTACGTTTTTTAATTTAAAAACTGATATAAATATAAACAGTGGATAGCTTTTATAATTGAATATTATTATGCTGCTGCTATTTATTGCTTTATAGTAAAATCGATATAATAAGTATAATCCTCAAAGTCAACAAATCCAAGGTTGTAGCCAATCTTTTGCTCACATCTTCCTCTTTAGCCATCATCAAGTAGTAATAATATTCTTTAGTTATCACCAGCAGACAGACTCAATCGACGTCGTCATCGTCGGATGCATGCAACCCAACTTGTCTTCTTCTTTTTTTAAAATCTTTGTTTGTTATCCTCACTTATTTGTAATATCTATTATTTAATACTAACCTATTCGAATCCATCTAAAGAAACTGTAAATAGACGCTATTATCATAAATCGCTTCTTTATCAAGAAAAAAATTATTGGAGGGTGAACAA
>JAHZMT010001971.1:0-10340 GCA_027743785.1 Sinhomidia bicolor | reverse complement strand
CTTCTTCTTTTTTACCTTTGCTTTTACAAGAATATGATAGATAAGTGATGAGAAGATCATCAAGGGAAAACATCATCACGACGTACGTAATTGATGCTAACTAGGGATAATGTTAAAAAAATATCTTATAACTTTATGAGTAAGATATAAAGCTTCAAGAATATACATATGTACGTAAGTTGCAACCACATATCGTGAGAAATATGCGTGTACCTAGTCTACGTCGTGAATACATATTTTTAGATTACGTTATTGAAAGCACACGTCACTCGATTGAATGAATTTTTTTTGGATAGGGAATAAAAAATACATTTTACTTTGTAAGGCTTCGCGAATTAAAATGCATTGATTTTATTCAATAACTTGTAATATCAAATGTAATGATGATTTTATTAAGAAAACAGCTTCCACTCAAATAATCTTATCAAAGGTCTTCCAACCTTCATTTAAATTGCTGCATTGACAGCAATTCATTTAAAAGAATTAAAGATAAGAGCAGCAGCAGAGAAATCTAAAGCCGTGTAACAACAATGCACTCGCAAAGTATTATTCCCTGATTTGTTAGTGTCATTTATTCATTATTATGCAACATTATTTTTATTTCCAGTTGGTCACATTGCACAGCAGCTGTAATAATGAATAATTCTCATTTTTCCAAGAAATAAAATTATTATTAGTGAGGTAATGCAGTAGAGTAGGCATACATTTTGAATTAGAGTTTAGTGTGACAGAAGGTTGAGATTTGTAAATACAAATTATAAAAGGATTTACTATAAATGGTGCAACAAAAGCACATTAAGAGACAAGTTGAATGCTGAATGCTGTTTGACTTATTGATGCATAGTCACGCTACAAAATGTTGTGTTAGGTGGAGATACCACGAAGAATCATTACCAAACCTATTATCATAATAATAATCATATTGTTATTATTATGGGCGAGGAGTACCAAAGTCATGCTGGCTACTTATATATACCACGTAGCTAGGTACGTATAAGGCATGTGTGAAAAAATTCTGTGTGTAGAGATGAATGTAGTACTTGTAATAAGGTTTACATAGCTTATAATAAGTAGACATTGACGTTACACAGAAAAGATATATAGATTTTCCATGTAAAGTGTTTTTTTTCCAATGGCACTATATATACCGACTAGGTATATGACTTTACGATTGTGTGTGTACTGCGGCAAGCACAGATATTGTCTGTGGCGAGATGATCGTTTGTTGTTATTATTGTTGTATTCGTTATTATTGAACTTTTATGAATTGCTGCGTTATGATTGTCATATTATTATACATAATATGCTATACAGTCATATGGCAAGCAAAATATTACATATTAAATACATATACACCTTTACATTTTGTACGTAGGCATGTTGTACAAACGTGTTGCATGTTACCTTTTTGTTTCTCTTTTTATATTGCATTTTCGTATTGTCGTAGTCATGAATCTTTGCTTGCGATAAACTTCATGATGATGATAGTTAACTTGATCTATGTCAAGGATTTTTCATAGATTGTGAAACGAGAATGAATGTGGTCTTTTCTTTTGTAAAATGACGTTTTTTCAAAATTAAGACTTTTTTCTGCTGGCTGATGAGAGTAAAAATGATTGTTACATTGTGGTTGTGTGTCTATAATGGATTGTAAAATGAAATATTATTATTACTAAGCACCTTCTCCTCTTTCGGAGGAGGCATATATCCACACAACAGCATACCTGCTCTTCCTCAAGCAGCAGGCGTCATCTTCAACATCATCATTATCATCATCAGCATCACTCGAATCGAGGTTAAAAGTCTCTGCTTGCCTGGTTTCATAGTAAAAATTGAATGTGGTGGTGGTTGTGATGATGATGATGTTCATAGTAGTAATTCAAGTATCACGTCATATGCCGGATAATTTTTTTTGTTAGAAAAGGGCAAAAAAGTTACTTTCAGTTTTTACACATAGTCATGAATTATTTAGAAAGCAAAATCATTTCAAGTTTTCTGCTTTTATTGCGTATTATATTTTTTTNGGCAAAAAAGTTACTTTCAGTTTTTACACATAGTCATGAATTATTTAGAAAGCAAAATCATTTCAAGTTTTCTGCTTTTATTGCGTATTATATTTTTTTACTTTTTTGCTTTTTTTGTTTAACCAACTAGCTAACTACATGCGTAAATTGTGGTAAAGAGCATGGCACTAGTTTGTTTATGCCCTGGAGCGATTTTACCCAACTAAGCTGACTCTTGTTCACTTTCTCTTCGGAAGTTAGAATATGATATGTGGCAATATACAAACTCATTATTTAAAATAAATAGCAAGTGCTATCTGCACTATCTCTGCGTGTGCAACAAAATCATAAATTTGATAGTAGGCATAATATACATATTATAAATGATGCATTTTTTGTTTTGTTTTTATCGTTACTACGATTATTCCAACAATCCTAATGTACCATGTAATTGCTAGTTTTTTTGCATGCACTGGTATTTCTCTAACCGCGATAAGCAAACGAGATAGTTGGCTTGTTATGCAATATGCAATGTCTCGCAAGAAATTGGTCTCAGCTCTGATTTCAATATTACAGATTATGCAACAAAATTGTGCATAAATTCGCTATAGGATTTGTCATTATCTGACAGGCTTATTGTCAAAAGAAAATTGGAGAAAAAATATTTTACTTGAGCCGTTTATCGGCTTAAAATTTTCTTTTGACAATTTATTGCAAAGTCAATACAAAGTATATGAGTACGCTTACTGAACACGCAGGTAATTGATTATTTTGTTTGTTTCGACATAGGTATACATCTGTCTGTAATTCCTTTTTACAATGCAATCAGTACAAACAAAAATAGCAATTCAATTTTATAACATTTATATATTATTATTACCATTCCCTTTTTTTATCCACAAAGTAAATAAAATGGGTTGACTTTGCTCATCATCAAAAAAGCATTATTCTTGGCGTGCGGTAAAAATATGGTGATGGTAATGGTCTTGATCTTAAAACCAACTTTAAATGATTCATTCTTCGCCCCAAACTGCTCTTTTTATCATTCATTGTGATATGTTTACTAGTAAAGTCTTAATCTAGAATGTTAATCCCTTATTTACTGAATTAAGCCAGCATATCAAAAAAATATTATATTTGACTTGTGAACACAAAAATGTAGCACTTTTGGATACTACTACAACAGCGCACTCAGGCATCAGACTCTCTACAAGAAAAAGATGGAATGGTATTGTATTACAGAAAACTATAAAAACACAAGAGCGAGCAATTTGGCCTTTAGGAATAATATGCCAAAGTGTATACACCGCGAGACTACTACTACTACTAGTAGTAGTAGTAGAATAGCGGCAATAGCAACAGCAGCAGCGGCAGAAGCAAGTAAAGTAGGGCATTAGTTAAATAGGCCATATCGATCGGAAGAGTATGGAGGAGTAGTAGTAGTAGTAATAGTAATAGAATAAGAAAAAGAAGAAAACGGTGGTATAATAATATATAGTATTAGCAATATGGTGATGATAGCAGTGACTCTGTTGTTGAAGGATACAATTTTTGGTAGCGTAACTAATGTGTCGGATCTCACTTGATACTTATACTATACCACGACTACACTTGTACTACATTACTTGATGCCAAAAAAAGTGGCAGACAGTCCGAAAAAAAATTTTTTCGGTCATAATAATAATAAAACATAAATTTTCCTTTCCATTATTATTATTATTGCCGATGTATATTAAGTCCAGAAGAAGTGAAAAGAAAAAAAAATTGATAGGTGAAGGTATACCTATTTAGCACATTCCGTATTTTCCTTTCGTTACTATCATCCATCTCTACTTTTTCTATCCACTAGAGAAAAAAAAATTCTTGGTTGAGTTGAGAGTGTGTGTGTAATCGGATAGTAATAAAAAATGATATAATGCCTACTCCATATATTTACTTGCTCTGGCTTTTTAATACCTGAGATGTATGTATATGCTGGCTCTTTTTATTTGCTGCTTCTTTACTTATTGTAGCTCTTCTCTGATACTTGTTTGTAAGGCTTCATTTCTTTTTTACACACCGTCATAGCCAACAACACACCTTCAAGGTCAAGCGCATAAACTCGTTGCTGGTTATTGTTGTTGTAGATGATGATGATGATAGTTCAATACAGCAGCGATATAATATAATAGCCATATTTTCTCTTTCACATTCAATACATTCAATATTCAATAACATTACCTATTATCGCAAAAAAATTGCTATTGATATAATGGGGAAAATGGTGGCTTTCATTTTCAGTTCTTTTCACAGGTGAGCTGGGCTGGTTTTCTCCTTGAACAAACTTGTATGAATGTGTACAACATTCTTCAAAATTTTCTTGTAGCCAGTTTTTTTGTGTGTGCATGTTTAAAAAAAATAAAGCTATTGAAATGAATTTTTTTTGTATATAGTAGGTAGGTAGATTGAATATTCCAGATAGCTTTTATTACTTTGCTCAGTCTTCTATATACGACTGCCAATTACGGTGAAAAATTGTAGCATATAATTATGCGTTATGTCAATGGCTTTGTGTGTAACTGTTGTGATGATGGTGATGTGATGATGTCGGTAAGTACGCAAATATTACGCGGACATCCGTTATGGGCACGTGCGGTAAAAGAGAGGGAGCGATTATGAGTTTCTCAGTGATGACGATGGATGATGATGAGTATTGAAAGAAAAGCATTGATCACCATGATGCTCTCTCTCTCTCTTTTACACGTTCCTTCTTTACCACGAAACCAAACCAACCTATGTCATTAACATAGAATAAACATGGCAAGGTGATTTGCATGTCTTTAACCTTTATCTTCAGAAAAAAAACTTCATTTGCCTTTTACTTCTACCATCTTATACGTTTTTTTAGTATTCAATTATTTTGTACACCACAACTGTCGCTGTTCTCATAACATTAGACGCACGTAAACGTATATGAGATTCTCATTCCACGCATCATCCATCCATAATAATAAAATGTTGGTTACTTTATGGGGCTGACTGATATGACTGACTGGTAGCTGAAAAAGAAAACGGGATTTCATCAAACTTTTTTTAAACTGACTTGACCTATTTTTTGGATTGTTAATGACTATGACATGGTGCGAGTCTGATAAATAATTTATAAATACAAAATACGTCTTCTTCACCTTCCTTCACTCACAAGTCACCGGAATAGAAAAACTGCCTAAGGTTGTTTTTGTCTATTGTACAGAACACGCGCTAAACTTTGTAAACACATTGGTAGTTTTTTTTCTGCCATTAAAAGAATGTGTTAATGTTGTGCGTTAAAAGATGGAGGATTTTTGGTTTCATTTACTTGTATAGAATGCTCCTTTCATGCGCGGCGTTTAAATATTTAGCTTTTTACAAGGATGTTGTTTTTTGTTCTTGTATATTGGCTATACATGACATATTATATAGTATTTGAGCAATACAAGAAACGTTTGTAAATGGGAACGTAGTAGACCAGAGAACTGATAAAAGCACGTTTGGATCTATATGGAGAAATTGGATTGCCCTTGTACACTGCTGCCTTCTCCCTTTTTCTTGGAAGTGCTCAGCGATTCCGCGTACACTGCTTGTGAGTAGGTAGATAAAAACAAGTTGTGCTGAATTGCTGTGTGCTACCTACTGTGAGCAAGAAAGTTGTAGCTAGTCCCAAGAAACATCATGCTTGTGGTTGGTGAAAATTCAACTGAAATGCGTTTGGCAAATGCGATAAAAGTATAGAGATATGAGCATGAATTTCCAGGTATTTTTACTTTAGGCAAACCTTTATTACGACATTACGACAATTCGTGGTAAAATCAGCCACGACAAAGTATAAAGTGAAAGGGATGTACATACATACATATCTGCTCTGTTGGTTTTTTTTATAATGAAGTGTCATGCTTGAACCCTACTAATGATGTAAATTGTAAATGAAAATAAAATGTCATTAACTCTGTGTTTTTGACATGTTAAAACAGTTTAATAACCTTTTTCCTTTGTTCTTGGAATGAGTTTTTGAAGGTAGTATGTAATTATGGAAATTGTTTCTAAAATAGCAGAATCCGTACTCCCACGCTATGAAAAAAGGCTGTAATAAGTATTAAGTTTACTAGTGTGCTGTGCTTTTTATACTTTCTCCAAAATGTTATGCCATTCATTGATTAAAATCGTTAGTGTCTAGTTGTCTCTGTAGTTGTTTCTGTGTCGTCTTGTTCACAGTGTGCCGTCTGTCTGCCTTTTTTGTTATGAAACACACGCAGTTAAAATACTACTAGGTATATTATTTTTTTGCAAAGTTGACATTATACCCACGACCATCCTGGCATTTAAATATATAATAATCCTCGACCTTTTAAATTATAGAGATGCTATCATTTAATAATAGCCATTATTAATTTTTTTTAAAGTCACGTCATCACTAAATAAATACTACTACATATATATGATATGTGGGATTGAAGAAATAGAAAAAAAATTCTTTCGCCAACAATAATCTCAACAGATAGCTCACTCGCTTTACCTATAAAAGTTAGAAAACATAGTATTGGTAACAGTGGCATACATTTTTTTACAATATGTGTCAGTAGGTTATGGACAAAGTTATGTATGAAGTTGAGTAATATAGTAAGAGTTGTACTTGCTCTACACTGCACTGCTACACACAGAGAGAGAGAGACGAATAAGCAGAGCATGTACGTACGTACAAGCGCATCGTCGTAATAATATAAGCACTTGATTATGCACCAGTCTTTTACTTTTATATTCTCTGGCTGACATAAAAGCAGCAGAGATGCAATACACTCTCAACAACAACAACAATATCATTTTTGTGATGTGATGTTGCTAGCAATCTTTTTGCCAAGGAATTTGTATGTATGTTTAGTATAGTCAGCAAAATATAGAGATGTTATTATGATCATCGTGACATGATGAAGTTCTCCTTTTCTACTTGTATGCATATGCATTGTACATAATATGTGCTGCACTTACAATATGCATAATATGTGTTTGATGATGGTGAGTGAATAAACAACTTACCACTTACAATAACTTGAGGCATCATCTCTCAAGTTCTCTTACTTAACTGAGCACAACAACAACAACACAACCGAAACTTATTACCTATGTGTATTTTATGTTGGCGTTGGTAGGTATTTGGATTAATATGCATAAAGTGGAGGCAACACACACACACACACAGAAAACAAAATCATAAACTTGTTTTCTATTTACTTGCGTATACACACCATGGTGTACTCGGCACAATCTGATTTATTCTTCTCTGCAAAATCTTTTTTCTGCAATGATTATTCGTTCGTGAGTGAAAAACATTCTTGTGCATTTGTAGTATTATTATTACTACTATTATTACTACTACTGCTGCTGTATACATTTTAGTTTATTTATCCCACCTTCCTATCCCATGCATACGTTAGTTTGCTAAAGCTTGAAAAAATGTAAAGAAGAAATGGCAAAAAGTACTTTCTTTCATGTTGTTTGCATGCTTTGTTGTTGTTGTTGTTTTGAGTCTGCTCAAGTGTAGCATTTTGCCAACTATTTAAATAGAACTGTTTACTACGTTCTACTGCTTCTGTTTCTTTAACTATCGTGGTGTCACCATCACGCTATGATGATGATCATGACGATGCGATGGTAGTCCTGATTTTTAATATTGTGTTTTGTTCATTTGAGCAAGACTATATAGTGTAGTAGTATGGTTGCCATATTTAACATGGTAGACTACTAGTGCATCTTATTTCTTCGTATTCTGAAAGTCATCATCATTTGAAAGGGATGAATATCATTGAGATTGAGACCGTGCATAGTGTGATGACGATGATGAGACATGAAGAGTTGCCGTTGTTGTTGTAAATATTACGGTAGTATAAGCAAGCAAGTAGTAAGCGAGTGGTTAAGGATGATGGGAACTACGATGGTGGAGGAGGAGGAGGAATTTATTGACGCATATGATGATGATTATTTTTGCGATTCATTGTGGGCAAAAGCATTGCCAAGACACGTTGCCTTGATTGTTACTCTCATTATCTGCATGAGCACACAGACAACAAACACCTTCCCATATGATGTTGGCAGCCATTTTGTGTTTTAGCAAAATAAAAAAAAATCCCAAAAAAAGCAACAAACGTTAGTGCCTCCTCGTCGTCTATTGTTGGAAGCTCGAGAGAAGCTGTAAAATAAAAAAGGGCTTTATCCAATTCCCATAGTCGTCTGATAGGCGGCAATTTACTTGTACTACTACTACAGCTGCTGCATATTCCTTTTGTATTATCTTTGGCTGTCAATTTATGAATTATTGGATTCCATTACGGATTTGAAAGCTTTATTTAGCACGCTCCTCCACGTACAGCCTCATCTCACGACGAGTCACACAAGCAAGCCACTCTTGTAAATGCACAGACAAATAGATACATACATTCGTGTAAAATCGAAATTAATCATGTTTCTAGTTACACTTCAAAAAATAATACGAAAAAGGCTACCCTTATAATAATATAAAAGGCAAAAAAATGACTAAGGGATTGCGTTGTTGTATTGTCTGCATTTGTTTTCTTGTTGATGATCATGTTATGATATTATACTGATTTAATGTAATCTGTGTAGGAATTTCCCTTTTTTAACGGGTTCCATGAAGAGCTGCTAATAATAATAATAATACACCGCTGTACAATTTTGCCATTAGGCGTATTCCTGTTTATCAACTCCATCAACAAAAAAAATGCCTTTTGTGTTTACGCCTGACCTCCATTCCTATATTCATCTCTGCTGAAATGCGATGCGTGTCAGTAAATGTGACAACGTGGTAGTTTGTTGTGTTGTGTATAGCCTCTTGTGTAGTTTTCCATTGTCATCATTTTGACTCTAAACTGCATGTATACTTTTGGTATATAGTTTTTTTATCTATATGTTTGTAATACACTCATGTTTTGTTGTTTTAGCAGGCATAGCCATGAAAGTACCTTTTAGGCTGCTATAATATTTTGCACATTACGCCATTATTTGCAATAATGATATTTTTATTGCGTTATGTTGGATTGGAATTGTACAGCATTATTATTATTATTATTGAATTGATCTTGAAAGCAAACAAACAATCATTATTTTTACTTTCTTTCTTTCCTGGCGCAAGTGCCCCTTTGTTCTACTACTGATCGAGAACGTATCAATTATTTAGCTAGAGCTCTGCAGCTCCACGCTATACATACTGTATGCTACAGCTAATTCAGCAGCACTGTAAAATTTAATGAAAAAATCGTGTATATGGTAGTAGTACTATAATAGCATGCATGAATTATGTTATACGTATTTTCATGGTTAATTGTTCACCTTGATAAAGCCAGCAGGATCCTCTAATAATATTTGCAGAAGCTTTTAATAGTTTGGTTTTTACGTGTGGGTTGACATTGAATTGGCATAAAATGTAGCTCTTTTGGGTATGCTCTTGTGTATGTATATATGTGTGTATGTATAGGTATAATTTAACTAATGGACTTTTACAGAAGGATTGAAATAATTTTTTTGTGCATACCTACTTACAGTAGTAAAAAGTACTTGATACAGGATGTGTGATTGTAACACGGAATCTTGTAAGATTTTTCTTATGTGCCTACTACAAACCAGAGAGAGATCTATTGTATTGGTATCATGATGATTATTATTACATTACATTTTAGATGTAGGGTTATTGCTGTCAAGAGACAAAAACAAGATATTAGCTTTTTTATACATGGGAGCTTATATATTCACTGCATAAAACAGGTATGTACATATGTACATGCCTTTCAAGCTCAAAAAAAGTTAAGCATAAAATATATAGGCAGCATCAGCAACCGTGGCATTTGGCATTTGAAAGATGACATCCATCCATTCATTATATGGTAAACATCAAGGATGTCTCAGCGTCTGGCTTGGGCAACCAAATAAGCGCCCATACGAATTGGCAGGTGTACCAATACAAAAATTGTAAATGTCATCCCGTAAAAGCATGGAAAAATATTTCTCAATGAGTAGGAGTTGAGCTGCATGAAGGATACGTTTTTTAAAGATATTTTATTTTGTATATTTAAAAAAAAGGATTAATCTCGATGGAACACTAGAATGGAAGCAGTGAAAAGTAGTACATTTGCCATCCGTTTTCTGATTTTTTGAGCAGGAAGTTTTGTTTAGGAATTTGTTTCGCTACTAGGTATAACGATGAATACAAGAGTTGGAATAGTTGGAAGGAGAGGAGAATAATATTTAGTACAAAGTTGGCAAATATCACTCAAGGCTAAACAAGTCATTATATAATGGTGTAAGCAAGTGGAG
>JAHZMT010001970.1:0-13063 GCA_027743785.1 Sinhomidia bicolor | reverse complement strand
GGAAATTTCTTTTTTCGAATTTGTAAAGAGAAATGCAGATTATACAGAGAATGACTGCAAGCCGAGTACTTTTTTGAATATAACTTTGACAAGATGATGGAACGGCAATGTATTAGTCTACCATTAAAAAAATATAAATTTGTATACAAAGAGGTGCTACGTGTGCAATATTCTTGTGTTCTTGTACTTGTTCTTAAATGACGTGTATATATGTATATATATGCTGTGTTTATAATAATAATGTTCTGCTTTCATGTGGCAATTTTACGTTAAAAGCCGCGTCCTATAGAACTCCGTATAAAACGCATGAAATTGAACCGAAAAAACTTTTTTTGTTAAAATTCACAGTTGAAAACGCCACTTTTGGATATTAAATTTGAGGTTAGATTCTGTTTTCGTTCATTTCAGTTTTCATTTATATATTACAATAATAATGCTAAAATGGTTGAGACTATCCACAGAAAAATTTCTAAAAATAACCATGCATTCTAAAAGGGAAAACAGTGCTTTGAGAATCCAGTTATCAATAGCACATTATAAACTACTACTACTACATATTATAAAAGCATGCTTGTTGCTGGCGTAAAACTTTTTTTACGAAAAGTTACAGGAACTCTTGTTTGATTATAAAGAATAAAAAGGATTTTGGTATACAGGAACAAGATGTGTGCAGGATTTTTAAAATTTAAGATTTAAAAATGTGCATAAATTAGCCGTGTAAAAAGGTACTTTAGCTCGTGCTTGTCAAAAGGAGTGGCTGACTGACTGGCAGTAGCACCATATCCTTGTTTTCATCATCACATCATACATACATATATATTTCAACGCTTTTCTTTAAATGTTGTCATCCTGATACTACTTCTACTACTCAAGATGGTAATAATTCTTCAGAAGCATAATATAAAAAACTAAGTAATATATATATATACATACTTCCTCTCCCATTTCCAAAATGGGTCGTTTACACAGTGCGACTCAAATGAGTAGCACAGGATTTATAAGGAATTCATTAGAATAAAAAGATGATTTTTATTGGCACTATTGCTATCATTATTATGCTTCACGCTCTCCCTCCACCACCACCGAAACTTGTCTTTTTGTATAATCATCTTGACTGACTGACTGACAATGGGAAAAATTCACTGAGAGTAGGCAGTCTCATAATAACATTATGCATTTATAAGTATTCTTTTACTCACTCGGAGTTTTTGTATTTAATTCATTGACTATATGCAATGGTGATGATGATAGTGATGACGGTAGCTAGTTTTGTCTGCTTGGCTGCCGCTTAAGATGATCTTTTAAAAAAAGTATGTATTGTTATTTCGCGTCTCTACAAAGTATACACACGACACAAAACTACCCCTCTCTGCACCCATTTGAAATGCTTGGCATTCCTCCGACACTGTTGATGATGCCATTACGGTGATTATCACACTGCTGAACCAGTAGCGAGAAGTAAAGTAGTCATGTTGTTTATTATCAAAAAAAGATGGTTATTATCATCGTTTAAAACGACTTGTTCACAGAGAGTACTACGTATTATTATTGTTACTTCAGGGTTCTTGGTATTTACACCAACAATGAAAAAAAATATTACTCTCAAGATTTTAAAGAGTTACAATAACAAAACATCAAGAACATAATCATAGGGTATGGTATGCTTAAACACACGAAGACATATTTTTTTGAATATAAAAATTTTCTTCTCGTTCCCCCTGTTTGAGCTGCTGCTGCTGTTGCTGCCATTCATTATTACTGTATGCAGTTGCACTTTATTAAACAACGCTATTGTATAAGCAGCTATCATTAAAATTACGCTTTAGCCAAGACATGCTGATTGCTTTATTTCCACACATATGTTTCGTGAAAACTGGTCCATACACAATTTTGACATTAAAATCTCTCTGTTAAAATTTTAAAGATGCCTTATTACTACTACTACACTCGCAGTTTATTAACTGCTGGAACCTGAACGAACTAAAGTCATTAAAGGGAGAAAAAAAAGATTGAGTATAGCAATTGCAATCTGACAGTGATGAGTTTGCTTCTTCTTTGGTCTTGGTCGGTTAGCAGTTTCATGTATGTCATTTTTGACAGAGGTGTTGGTTATGGTGGCATAACCAGTCTTATTTCTATCATATATATTTTTTCTGTGTAGGAGCTCTGTGGCTATTTTTTCATGCTTGCATGCACTTGCATTATTATTATTGTGATCATGAGAGAAGTTAAAAAAGGAAGACGAAGAAAAAATCTAACTGAAATCTGCTGAGAAGAAAGAATGAATTGCAGAGAGAGGAGAAAAAAAGGAAAGAATAATAAAATATACGTTGCGAGAGCATTTTTTCAAGGTTATGTGTTTTCGGACAGGCAGTAAAAATGTAGCATTTATGAAAGGAAGACAGCGGTAATTTTTGCATTGGTAAGCAAGCATGCCTTTATACGGGTTGAAATTATATAGGAATTGTACATACTACGTTATTTCTCTCTGAGTGATAATAATGACAGGTGAAGTCTGAGTTTCACATTTTCAACAACACTGAAAATTATATGTTGAGCTTGCATTCTAAACAGAATAAGGGGCTACCTACACGTAAGTAACATTCTCCTGCGTGCGTAACAGCTACATTGTTTCAATGGAACTGGACTTTTTTGTGGTCTTCCTACTGCTGCTGTTGCTCTACCCCATCCATTCCAACCAGCAATTTTTTACCTGTAAAAAGCTACATTGTTATTTTACAATGTTTTACTTACTTTACGTGCAAAACATGAGAGAGAGAGAGAGAGGTGTCCGAACAAGTGAAAACGTTATACAAACTTTTTTTTACCCTATTAGCTTACATGTTTTGTTTAGTATTAGTAGTAGTAAATTATGTGTGTGTACATTTTGAAAAATGCAGTTTTTCATTATACGATTTATTACTAAAAAGAAAAAAACAGCATTATTTGTTGTTTAGTATCAGTCCTAGCACTGTTCAACATGTAGTTGTAGTAGTACATGGTCAATGAGTACATGTGCCATCATGCAAACCGACAGGTATATAACAGCTCAATCATCATCATGATCATAATAGTAAAATAAAACAACAAACACAACTTTTCAGCAGCCATCCATCTCCGAGAAAAGAAAAATGAAAAGAATTTTTGTTAACTGATGAGCTATAAGCTTAAGAGCTGCTTTTCCTTGTGTTGTTGTGTACGCGCCATGGCTCGTGTAAAAAAAATTTGCTTGCAACTGGTCAGTAGTCTATTGCTGTTCTTTTATTTGTATTTTTTTTTCTTTAATTTTTTCAGCTTCAAGAAGAAAAGCTAGAAAAATACATTGTGTGTAGTAATACGCATACAGAATAAGAATACATTTTTCAGACTATTGCTCTGTATAACCTAAATGTTTGATAATAATATGTATTTCTAATAATATAATTGTTACTACATTTTTTATGAGGTTCATACATACACACACACAGGTAATAATAATATATGAGCAGGTTAGCCTTTTAAATTCACTAATTGTACACAAGACTGACTAGTGACTAGTGGTAATAATAACATAAGGTAGTATAGTCAAACGTTATTGTTAGGTTTATAAATGAATTTATTCGCTCATATTTTTGCAGACTTTTTGTTGTTGTCAGTAGTACAAGAAACTTGTAAAAAATTGTATATGCCTCATCATCGTACGGATAATTTTTTTTTATTTGTGCTGTTGTCTGCAGCGTAGCGTTTTGTTGCTGGCTGGCTGAATGTAAAAAAAACATGCATGCATTTAATAATAAAGAAGACTTAAAAACCGAGAGAGAGAGAGAAATAAAGAAATCGAGTCGATTATATGCATTCTGCACTCGTACTTTTCGGTAGAAAAAACGTAGGTACCGTAATCTACCGATTTTTTAAACTTTGGCAAATGAATTTTTTTTCATCGTTTTGTTTGCCTTGCTTATTTTACTGGTTAGCAGATTACCACTTGTTCATGTTAGCTGATGCGACTCGTTGTTTTCTTAGTTAACTAAGCTCCAAATTAAACGATACAATATATTAAATGGATGATGATGATAATGATGATGATGATGCAACAAGTCTGCCGCCACTATTGCTGCTGTGGTGTTACAACAGCCACACAAATATTATATTTGTGCATTTTGTCGAATTTCATGTATTTTCTTATTATTGTATGATTTTTTATGATTCTGTTGTGTTGTGGATCTCATTATTATTATTATTGTAAAAGGTACGGATACAATGCCCATCATGCAGTACGATAATAATAATAATACGTACATACATGTATTTAGAGTAGCTTGAAAATATAGAAAAAAAAACTTTTTTTGGCGAAGGTACGGACTTCCTTTAAATTTATGTTCATTTATCAGAATTTGAGCAAAAGTGCATTTTAAATTCCGATCATTTTCCGATAATATGAACACACATTTTCTTTTAATTTTTTTTACAAAATTCTTCCTAAAATATATAGCTAGCCAGAAACTATTTTTGTGTAAAAGCATAATATAATAATAATTCTAAACGAAAATTGAAAAATTGTGCTATTATATATTACTTTTTCGTACATTTGAGCAAAATAAAGTTGTTAACCATGAGAGAAAACGGATATATTTATGTCCCGTTGGGTAAAACGAGAGAAAAGGAGTTTGGGCTTTTTAAATATTTTTGAAAATATGTAAGTTATATAAAGATATTTTTTCTCTGAGAAAGTTGAAAAAAACACATTTTTCATAATCAAACAAGATATAAAAAAAACCTGTGTTCTTCTGTTTGCAAAGCAGACAGCCAAAGTATCCTGATTGACAGGAAAAGTATTTATTCATGTTGTACGGTACTCTTTGTGAGTAAAGTGCTTACTCAATAATACTGACTGAGAATATTGTATTGACTTTTCGAGAATTCGAGCCCGAAAACGTCTGTCTGTCCGGTTTAATGGAATTGAAAGGTGTTTGGCTGCTGTGGCCTTCTTCATTGCACAGCTTAGAACGATGAAGAAGAAGATGATGATATATTAAATTGATATTTGAAACTCGCCAGCAGAAGTTACGTTACAATCGTTAAGTCGGAATGTACTCTTTGTGAGTAAAGTGCTTACTCAATAATACTGACTGAGAATATTGTATTGACTTTTCGAGAACTCGAGCCTGAAAACGTCTGTCTGTCCGATTTAATGGAATTGAAAGGTGTTTGGCTGCTGTGGCCTTCTTCACTGCACAGCTTAGAACGATGAAGAAGAAGATGATGATATATTAAATTGATATTTGAAACTCGCCAGCAGAAGTTACGTTACAATCGTTAAGTCGGAAAATCAGCCCTTTGACATGACAGCTTGTCGACATCTAGTTTTGTATTGAATTGATGGCTTTAACAAGTGGTTACACAATACAGAATAAAAAAGAACCAAAAAGAGGATGAAGCTTCTGCTCACTTTTTTCCCCTTCTAAGATTTCTTGTTCACCTTTTTTGGTCGAATTATTTAAATATTGTGCGGAGATATGCATATAGAAATGGGCAATGTAAAATGTACTAACGTAGGATATACTACCGGATCAAGTTATCCCCATATATATAACAGTGAACGCTTGGGGAAGACCAAAATCATAATTTACTTTTGTCGACAGCCTTTGTGTGTAGTGGATACATGCACAAAGTGGGTAACTTTGAAACTTTTGAAATTATAAGCCTCGGTGGTAGCATATAAATAAATTATAACTATGCAAATATCACCGAATCCTTTTTTTCTTGCATATATCCGAATATACATAATAAAGAAATGTACTATATGCTGTACTTTAGAGCACCATCGGCTTCTACTGTGTTTTTGCAGTAAATATCACCACCACCACCACCAACCACCGATATTTATTACTAACCGCATGTAAACCACATAGCTATACTATCTTGATTTTTTGCATTGATTATTCACTACATACTATACCTATATATAACCAATACGTGTATATAATATGGTGTACAGGTACAAAATAGATAGACAAAGTAACATGTTAAATTATTATTATTATTTTTACCTATTTGTAATCTGCGTTGTTGTATTCTGTAAAACTGCCTTGTTTTAAACACAAGTTAAAATCGATAATGTTTATAGTTTCTTTTACATGCTATATATACAGTATATATAAATATAAGTATATGTATAGGTGGTATATATGTATATATGCATACCAAATAATTTTTGCTTGGCTCATTTAACTTGATAATAACAGACATGGCAGTCTTGTCTCTCTGATAGATTTGACAGAATTATGAGATTGCATACAGACACGTCATAAAAATACAAGCTACCTACAGAAAAAAATGAAATGTGGGAGCCACACACAACTCCAATTTGCTTTTTCGTATTAGTATTATCTAACTTTTAGTGGTAACTACTACAAGATGATTTCTGATTACACTCTTTCGCTACTCTATATGACTGCTGATGTTACTGGTAAAAGGAGAAAAAAAATAAGTTGAGAGAGAGAGAGAGAAAACCCGTTGCTCCTCACCAAAACCAAAGTTACCCAAACCATAAATTATGACGGTGATATATCAAACAGGATGCAGATCAACTTTGTGTCTTTTACTTGTTCGCTGTAAAATGTACTTGGCAGTGTGCATTTTTACTGGACCACTAATAGTACAAAATAGGCACTCAACTTTTTGACGAGTTTTAAAAAAATGAAAAAAAATATATATTATATGAACTAATAATATTTACAACCGAATGAACTTGACTCATTTTGTTTTTGGCTCTAGTGACCTTAAATCAGGTTACAATAATAATAATGTGTATATAATGATAAAATATGGTTGACTGTGTAGAAGGGCAAATATCTTTGGTTTTTTAATACCAACCGCAGTAAAAGATGATGTCTTGTCAGCAGTAAAAATATAAACATGTTCAAGAGAGAAAGGGTATCATGTTACTAGTACCATTGTACATAAAGTATATCGTCGTCCGTCGTCATCATCATCACAGTAACCTCATCTGACAATAAAGTTAAATCGGTTAAATCAGTCGCAGACTGAAAGATGATTTCCTTCTTATATCACAAGTAATGAAGGTGGGAAAACTATTTGTATCATCATAACATCATCAATAATGGTAATAATAAATAATAATAATAGTACGACGACGTAGTAGATCATGCCACTTCAACAATAAGAATAAATCAAGGCTAGACTGAAAAAGTGCAGAGGTCTATGTTTGAACAATGCAATAATAGTAACAATAATAATATAATAAAATGTGTCAGTAGTAGGCTGTTAAAACAAACATATGCCTACCTAAATATACTGCAAACAAAAGAGATAGGCACATCCGGACACATTTTTTTTCTTCGTTTCTTTTTTACCCTGTGAAGGAAATGGTCATTTTTACAGTCTTTAGATTTTACGATGGGAATGCAGTCTACATACTTAATGTAATTGAACGGTGTGTCTTTTTTAGGACAAAGGATGTGACTACGGGTCATTCATTCATAATAATGCAATATATTTTTTGCATGCCTGATTTTCTACGCATGTTAAAAATACCTACGTATTTGTTTGTTTATGCATCTGGCGATGATGATGATGATGACGACTGACGCAATAAAAACATTTTTTCAAGCTCAAGTGGCAACTTTGCCACATAAGGTAATGATATGGTATGGTGGTAGGTAGTAGCAGTGATGATGTATGATGTTGAACAGAAGAAGAAAAGTTTTGTTTTAAAAGCCATAAGTAGGTGGAAGGTAATTATTCATTCATGTGAACAGCTCATAATAATATTTTCTAATACTTTTTTTTCGTCAGCCTACCGACCCGACCCTAATATGTGCAGTGAAAAATGATGCTGTCCTGCTTCTGCTGCATGTAAATAAATACTGACAATAATAATATGTAGCCATTTACCGTACTACACAAGTGCAGTGTGACGAAGCATGTTTTTTATTAAATGTGCATAGTGTTAAAATGTAAAGAATGTCATTGTGTGATTGGGAAAAGAGTAAACTGTGTTGAGGAGAATTGGAGAAAATGACGTGTACAAAAACAAAAGTCGTAAAAAAGGCCTTTACCTAATGTAAATGATGAGGATAGGGCGGAGGAGGATATTTTTGTAAGTGTTAAGTAAAAAAAGGGTGGTGTTTCGCTGATATTTTATCTCTAATTTATGTAGGTAAGCACTTACTTAACGCTTAAATGCACTTACGTAAGAATTCAATTTGTACAGAAAAAAAGACGCAGCAATGTTCACCACTGCTGTTTGACAGCTTTCATGGCATTTTTTCTGATTTGAAACCGAAAAAAAGTATTTAACAAAATTGCTCACAAAAAATTAAGCGATTTGAAGATAGATTGTATTATTTTTGTATTGGATTAGTTATGCGTAATGTGAAAAGAAAATTTAGGAGGATGAACCGCTAAGTAGGTTTGCGCCCTTTTTTATTTAATTCATAATCATACCGAGTCTCGACAGATTCAAATGTGCTAAAATAACTCATCATCTTTCTTTAAAACTATGTGTATACTCAAAGTAATCTAAAAGCATATTAAAAATTTGTTGCGATTTCGGATGAGCAGCAAGAGTGATGAGCAAAATTTTTCGTGTGTAAAATAAATCAAGAGAAAATGTAAAGAAAACAAAAAAAATCACTTTATTTTTTTGGTGCAAGTTGGTGAATTTTACAAAAAGATTTTATAAAGTTCACCATTCTTTTTTATGGTGTATTCGCTCATCTGACCAAAATGATTATATTATTGGTATGATGATTGTGTGTGGCATGTAGGAAAATGATGTTGCCTCCTGGTCTGGTGCATTATGGTAATGCTAACCTACGTAATATGAAGTAAGTACTTGTTCGTGTGATCACATTTTTATACATACCTATGTACCGGCTCATGTTTCTCTTTTTTTAATAGAAATTATTATTTGGTCCAATGCACTTATTGCATCTTCACTCTGCTAAAAAAAGAGCAGTAGCAACACTACCACCATCAAGAAATATTCTCATGATATTTTTTATACATAAAAATGTGCACTGTATATAATGTGCTAACGATGATTACAATGATGACGTTACCATAATATTGCATTTTTTTGAATTTATAAAGGATGAGTGCGCAAAAGTCTCTTGGGTACAAAACTCAAAGAGAGAACAGAGAGATACAACATGTTTTTCTCTGTATTTTTGTTCTGTCTCGTCCACCACCAACTTCTCTGTGTCAGCTGAAGCTAAAAGCTAGAGAGAAAATGATGGTAAATGTTTTTAAAAAAGTGCAGAAAGGGTCAGCAGGTGAGAACTTTACATTGTAAGACCGTGGCAAAAAGATTTTGATAAAAAAATTTATTCCGCATATCACTCAGCATTTTTAGCCAACTAACCAACATTGACTGACCGAAAAGAACAACTGTTTCTACATCTTCTTCTCCTTCGTCATCATGATGATCGCGAAACATATACAGCGAAAAAATGCATGTTGATGGTTTTATTGTCTGCGTGTCGTGCTATGCGTGTGACCCTTGATGATTCTGTGTGATGTGAGATGATGGTGAACGCAATCTGTTGCAGCGTCGGCAACAGCAGCAGCAGTAACAGCAGCGTTTGTGTGATGATGATGGTGATGATGTTACTAATGTTGACTGAGCAAAGCAAGCATTTGATTATTATCATTTTTTGAGATCTTACACCGTGTTTTACATGCTCTTTGTCTCACCCTTCTCTACCACCACCACCAGTTGTCAGTGTTTTAGTGCGCATCTCACAGTGTGCGCATTTTTTTTCTTCGTTGCTTGCTGGTACCTGCTTTCATCATCATTCTCTCTGGCTGGATATTATTATGAGCATGATGAAGTTTTATTACGTGGCAATGCATTTCATTCTTCCACTTTAATGATGCAACTTTCGCAGTTTTAGCAAGGTAGTGCAATGATGACGAGGATAATTTTTTGCGATGAGGATGACCAAATGACCAACCAACCAATGTACAGTTAACCTCTCATGTGCTCTATGATGATAAAGACACAGTGCAGCAACGATGACGAGCAGGCGCATTATTATTATTATTATGCCTTGGTAGAAATGAAGCGTTTACTAGGACAAGTCATTATTATTATTGTTATTATTATTTGCATGTCATGCCCCGTATTTTTTCCCTCTCTCTCTGGTCTTCTCTGGTAGGTACCTATCTTTCTCTTTGTAGTATTTGAAACGAGATGGATGACAGTGTTGAGGGAGATACCGACAAATTGCCACTTTTTTGCTTACATTTTCCTATCTATCCTTCTCGTGAAAAACGAGAAACAAGTTATGTAAGGTCAGAAGAGGGCTCGTTAGTAGATTTTTTGGCTTGAAAAGCACATGTACAAAGGTGGTGGTATTTTACTCACAGAAAAAGAAGACGTTTCTGTTACGATTATTTCCATCCATCCCTATAATCATAATATCGTCATTTTAAGTGATTCGACTTTGTAGAAAAAAAATAAAGTAGGTAGTTAGTTGCCTGCACTAATACTACTACTGCTACTACTACTGTACAACATTCAACTTTCAAGTTGCCACTATTATCATCATGCTGCTTCGGTCCGGTGGGTGACAGTGATTTCTTGCTCTACTAATTTCACAATGTTGTGCAGTAGTAGTGTTACTCGTGGCAAAAAAGTAACTTAATAGGCTATCAGCCAGTGCAAGTTTATGCCGTCTCCACTCCTTTTCTGGTGACATTGACTTGTTAAAAAGCATTTGTTTTAGATGGCAGTAGTGCAGTGGCCTGAGACGATAGTGATGATGCGATGGTGGATAATGTCCATCCCACTCTCATTAAATTTATGTAAATGTATCATCTACTTCACGCGGCAACGCAACACACACAACACAGCCGTCTACTACTACTAATCCGGTAAAATAATGTTGACCTACCACATCCTCTGCAAAATTTACATTTTAATCTTCTTTTTTTCTCGTTCACTCAGACAGATGATCCATGCGGGTATCAGCACAGACATGCTGCATAATATCTACTAGCAGATTTAGCTAGATAGAAGAAAAACCCAACTTGCTTTTTTGGCTCGTGCGTGCCTGTCGTCTCATATAACTTTACATAATGTCTACCTACTCTGCACATTTTTGCTGGGCATTTGTTTTATGTACCTATCTTCACGTTTACTTACCTATACAAAAAATCACAGATACATGCAGCACACAGACAGACATTTCATTATTATTATTTTATTTTCATGATTTAATTTCGAATTATTCGCTACAAAAAGAGATAAGATGAAAATTCAAATCGACAGATCGTGGTCGTGCACCAGCTCTCGACAAAAAAGAATGGAAAAAGTAAGAAAGAAGAAGAGAAAAGAAAAACTCAACTAAAATGTTATTGTTGTGATGATTAAGATGAAAATTCAAATCGACAGATCGTGGTCGTGCACCAGCTCTCGACAAAAAAGAATGGAAAAAGTAAGAAAGAAGAAGAGAAAAGAAAAACTCAACTAAAAGGTTATTGTTGTGATGATGATGATCATCATCATTTTACATCTACAATCCACACAACAGCAATAGCAGTAGTACATTGACAAAAAAAGTAGTAGTATTTGTAAAGTCGTTAAAAAAAGAATGAAGCCGTGTTGTGGTGGTTGTGGCGTTTGAAATGCATACATACAACTAAGTAATTTGTCCGTCTGGATTATTTCAATTCCGCTCAAGTACACAGACAAATCAAAACAGTGAAGAAAACCGCTTTGTTGTACAGTGAGATGTACTGTTTTCCCTGAAAAGAGTCAAGTAAGCAATAAACACAGCACACGCACACGAGACTTGTTACAAGAAAAAATTATTATTTTCTTTCTCTTTCTTCGTCTCTTTTCGTTCGTCCTTCCTATCTCTTCTGTAGAATCGCGCATAAAGATTGGAAAGCAATAAACCTAAGCATTTTATTACTTCTTCATGGATTTTTAGACAAAACCAGAAGTAGCAGTTTTTTGAGAGAAAAAAAATATTACGTTACGTTACAAGTTTTTTTCCGTCAATTTTTATAAACTCAGCTGAATGTATACAAACAAACTAATATAGCAAATGATAGTACTTCTACTACTACTACTAATGCACACAGAAATATTAAGTTTACCTAAGCAAAAGAAATCAGCAGCAGCAGTGGTGATGATGATAGTGATGAAGATGCTGTTGCTCATCTTCATGATCGTGATATTTGATCAGTTTTATTCAGTCATGAATTTTTTTTCTTGCCATTACCTGTTACTTTAGATATGCTTAGATTTACAATGAAAGTTTGTTCAGGGAGTATACCCAGTCAATCGATTGAGAGAAATCGCAACAGCAGAGCAACGGCAGCAGCAGCAGCACTCACAGCTGCAGATTCGGTGTAATAATTTTCATGATCCTGTTTCTGGTCGCTGCGTATTGTTTAACTTGCAATTGTAATGCAATCGAAAGGAACGTGTTTGTGCTTTGAAAAGTCATCATCATTGTAATAATAATAGCTGCTTTCATGATCATGTCTGTGTCTATATTTATGGGTAGATAGAGAAAAAGAGAGAGAGATGCCAATAATATACCATACCACTACTACCATTATCATCCCACCATTGAAAAAGTGTTTCGTTCCGATTCGATCATAACAAAAGGAAAATTTTTTCTCTTATCAATTTTGATATTATTATTATTAGTCTCTTTCATTCTTGTGTCAGGTTTCATTTTCTAGAGTAACGTTTCTTTTTCGGATGTCATCCACAAATATTTTTATTTTGGATATTTTTTCCCCATTTTCTGTGAGAAGCAGAACAAACGTGAATTCTGTGGAGCATGCAAGGTGCTTAGCTTCGCTTGCTTGTTTTCATTTTAATGTACCCACACGGAAGGAAGGAAGTATGAGCGTTGTATGAGAATGTGTTGTATGTATAAACAGGGAAGTTTTGTTCTTGAAAAAATATAACTTTGTTTTTTATTCTCTTTTTCTTGGGATGTTCTTGTAATGTCACGCCTTTGCAATGTTGTTCCCTGCAATTTCATGATGATGATCATCATCATGCAGTCCCACAATCATTTTTGTCATCAACATC
>JAHZMT010001969.1:0-10722 GCA_027743785.1 Sinhomidia bicolor | reverse complement strand
ACACGAACAAATATTATATAATGTACATCGTTTCAAAGTGACTTACCTAGTTTATAAGATACTCAATTAAAAGGGTATAGCAGATAAAATTCAATTTCACGGATTATGCAGGTATTTAATGTACGGATTTAAAACTCAAACTGTAGCAAAAAGTCACACAACGCCCCAAAATAAGTTGTAATCCAAAAAATACTTTAAAACGCTAGAATAAAACAGCAATCGCTTTATTTTCACCGCAGAATTTTTTGTGATGTCAAAAGTACAACAAGAAGAAAGCATTTTCTTTATTTTATATTGTTAAATATTTTGGAACATTCTTTGTGTCCGTATGGTATAAGCTTTAATAATATTTACCAGGCGAAAATAAATACTATCGTATTCAATGATCATGATGATAGTACCAGATAGTGATAGTGTTGAAATCATTTTAAAACTCTTTCCATATAGCTTTAACATTGTTACTACTTGTCCTTTTAAAATACACTGTATTTTGCTGACATTTAATTGTTTATTGTACACTCTGGATCAACTACATGATAGTACCTGTAATTAATATAATATCATATTTACATTTTAAATGAAGTTAAATTTACATTTACATTTTACTTATTTATAATACTCAAATGTCTAATATTTGTTTTATATCAAGAAGGTTAAAAACCTATAGCATAAATTAATAAACATCTACATACTTTCTACAAAACCTAAAAATATGCTGCGGGTGGCATATGACAAACTTGTTGGTGCTTACGGAAATAAACGGTTCTGAAGATTGATGGTAACACTAAAACAATAAACAGTTTACTATATCCTAAGTGAATTCGATCAATCATAATTATTTTCAATCTGTCATTGAGAATCAGGGTGCACAAAATAGATTTAATTTTCTTTTCAATCACATCAGCAGTACATTATATGCTCTATAGCCCATTATCTACACGAAAAAGATTTTGTGCAATTCATTAATCATCTCGGGTGGAATATAAAATAATTGTTAGACTGACTCCATTTAACTAAGGTCAAGTAGATAAAATGGTGTGAAGCCTGTGGAAGTGAACTGATATGGAAAACTCTCTGGAGTATAAATGTACTTGCAAAACTTTACACTACTGCTGACTACTACAGCTACGATTCTTTTATTTGTGATCCCTTATTTATTATGAAAAGTTAAGTATGTTGCTCGTCAACTTTCTTTTGTCCGTTAGGTACAGTTTGATAAAGTGTGGGACGACAAGTAGTGTTAAAGTACATAGGTAATATATATGTAACTCCCATAATCTCTCACATTTTGCTTTTTTATTTAATGCTACTGGCTACACATCTGCTTTCTGAAAAACTTTTGTACTCTGTGGTGCTTACTTGTCATTACCAAATCGTAGTTCGGTGAGAGACAGCGTGAGTGGAAATGGGAAACACGTGACTCGGTTATCCTTGCTCCCATAAGACATTTATAAAATGAGTAGTGATAAGGAAGGCTTATTTCCGTTTGATACACATCACATCATAGTTTTGTACTTTTTCCACTTCCTTAGTTTTATGTTGTTCAATCAACAGTCATCAACAATCCGTCTCCTACTTTTTCTTATTTTTTCCGTAGCTTTATATTTGTATGTATAACAATACTTGCAAACTTTGTTTTATATGAAGTATCACTGTTCTAAACAAGTTTACTATAATATGAAGAGAAAGGGCACTCTGCCATGATACTAGAGCTTTTCATCAATGTTAGTGATTTTTTTTGTTTTAACGATAAATTATACGTGATATGGTGCAGTATAAAATACAATTGACAAGGCTGCTTCGGAGAATTACACTAGAGAACTGTTCAGATCGAAAAATAAGAATCGAACATAAGAATCTGAATTTTTTATAGCATGAAAAGATTCGTGAAAGCTAATACAAGTATTGCTAAGTTCTTAAAAAATAATGTATACTTTCATGTATCGCATGCTTCCCCGAAATGTTGCCTTTAAGCACCCAACGTTCCTACTGACAATGAGTTTTTACCATTTACTTATTTTCTTCTACAAGCAGTTGTTTTCATACAGTCCTCAGTAGCATTATACTGCTAGTTTAGAAGACAAAACACAAGTCTGCCAACTTATATCTGGCAATAAACACTCACTGCGTCAAATTTTGCTTTCCATTATTACTTTGTAAACACGGTTGATTCTGTCAGTGTACACGTGAGTTGTGAGTTGATACGGCATATTATAGAAAAATGGCAATAATAAAATCCATACTTGTGCACAACCCACACATATACAGTCCAGTGTACCTCTACCAGTTGTAGAAGAGAATTACCCTTATATTTCCGTTTGTCATTTTAATAGGTATTCATTTTTATATTTCGTCTTCATTTCATTATTCAGTCAAGAGGAGAAATAATAATGTTTAATGCCTTATTCAGTGAAGTTATTATATTACTATTATTACTTATATTTATGTATATGCATATTCCAAAATATTATTTTATGTCTTGAGGAAGTAAAATCTTTCAAGAATCCTCACTTTTTTCTGCTTGAGTAAATGTAGTAGTAGTAGTAGTAAATGATAAATTGTAAAACTTCATGCTTTCGCTATTTTCCCTTTAATAAACGGTACAATGGAACTTTATACATGTACCTACATTCATAAAGTTACATAGTTGTAGATTTCGTATGCCAATCTACAGATACATACATATATGCACACATTTGACCGTCGTCATTATAATCATGATCATTTATGGATCAATGAATTTCTATTCAGCCATAAAACAGAGGTAATCCATGTAACGAGCAACATTGTGTAAAAGGTGGAAAAATGTATACTTTTTTGGAGTGCCATGGGCCCTGAGTACTGTAGAAAAAAAAGAAAAGTTGGCTCGATCATAAAAAAACTGACATTCAGTTGAAATCACTTGAGGCTCATGCTTTCCCTTGCATCTCTCTACTCGAACATACACAAATGTATATAAATAGTATCACATGCACACTACGTGATTTTTTCAGCATCATTGCAACATTCGCAACTTCCAGTCAGTCCTATGCACATACACAATACTTTCTCCATCCGCACTTTACAACACATATGTGCTACTATTGTTTCTGGCTGTGCTGTTCCCTTGAGTTGTAATGCAAGTATGAAATAATGAAAACTAGTATATTATATGGCAACTCCACGCTGAATTTCATTCTTGTTCACTCAGTCAGGTAGTAGAGCTAAATAATAAAACGTAAAGATGGAAAAATAGAGATTGCAAAATACTCTGCTCAGAATGACCATGCTCGCATGTTTGCCAATAATCGTAGTGGTTACATTTGGTTTAGAATAGCTAGAAAGTTATTAGCGCACAGTTGTACATACAAGTGCAAAAAAAAAGAATAAATGCTACTTGATAATAAAAAAAATCTATTTCATTGCTTGTTAGTTAATAAAAGCTTATAATGCTTATTACAGCACAAAAGAAAAAGACGAACAATAGCACGTAACAAAGATAACAATCGGTAGTCGACAAACTTCCAGGTATAGGTACTACATGTAGTTCTGCTGAGATAACATTGAAATTTAGCTACGAAAAAAGGAAGGAAAGATTGAACTGAATAGTGTGTACTTTTGTTCAAGTAGGATTGTTGTTGGTACACACGCTGGAAGTGCTTTGCTTATTTATATTGACACAATAACTACTGTTTATTATGTATTATTTCATATGTTTGGACACAACTTGCTATTTTTCACTAAGCAAAAAAGGAAATTGCAGCTCAGTTGTTAACGTATTTGCTATTTTCTTTTTGTGCAGTGAAAGCATTTTATTTGAGAAATATGTAGGGGGTGATGAGAAAAAAAGGAAAGAAAAAATGTTATCAAGACGTAACAACATGCCATATAAGAAAGTTGCGACAGACTGGCTGGTTTCCACAGTTCATGGTGCAAACAATGATACGAATCAATGAAAAACTCAAGGCGGTTCTCAAGCGCAAGGCAGCAAGGCAGACGAAAGTTATGTTTGGAATCTCATGGCTTGCACGTGTGACGCTGGGTTGTCGGTTGAATGGCTAAAAGGGGATTAATAGATTGCTTTTTTAGCTTTGCGTGGACCAGTTGAACTCGTACAAAAAAGCTAGCCTGTGCGTTTTCTAGTTTTCTCTATTGAAAATGTGAAATCGTGTTGTCTAGCTTCCACTTTTAATTGCATTGTGGCTTTGGAAATGTGAAGCAGTAAATAATGAATTAAACAAAATACAGTCATGCATGATTGGAACCTGTAGGTTCTAATGGTGGTAGAGAGAAAGAGAGAAAAAACACTAAGCATTCATACAGTAGAGAAACAACGAAATCGCGTTTGAAACTAATTTTAACAATTGTGATGTGGTCGGTAATTGTATAATATATTAATCCCATTCGAGCAACTATTTGAGCTGAAGAGTACAGATTATTATATTGAGAATAGTTGAGCTTTATGTTTGTACAGACGATTTTTTTTACAAAATGGTCGTATGCCATCGGCATGACATAAAAATTTTTTACTTCAAATTCAGGTTTTACTTTACTGTCACAAAACTAAAAACACCGTCGTATTCAGTGTATTTACCTATGGGAAAATCTGGCATCGAAATTCCTTATAAGCATTATTATCATCTTAAAGGGAGCAGCAGCATCGTAAAAATGGGCCATAAACGGAAGTAGATAACAAAATATTTGTGCTATATTATGTTTAAAAAATATATTACCTATATAACGCAAATAAAAACCAAACCATTTATTGCCGCATAGAGAAAACGGAAAAACCTATTTAGGTATTACATACATAATATACGGAAAAAATAAGGGTAAACATTTTTCGTGAGAAATTTGTGGACAAATACATACTTACATGCATACATTCCTAATATAGTTAGGCTTATTGGTTTAGTATCATGTATACAAACTATGTACCTATACTACATGATCATGTTACATTGCAACAGTATATACTAGCGTACACGACACATATGTACTTACAAGCAGTTTATGTGTATGGATTTATTAGAGCTGCCGTAGTCTCTTGGTCCCACATCTGAAACTTGCGAAAATTCTTTTCCTTGCAGTTTTGCTCTTTACACAGTGAACTCAAGAAGGAAGTAGTACACACTACTACTCGGCTTCTTTTTATACCCATCTGCAATCCCTTTTTTTGTGGGTCGATGATGCGTTTTCTTTTATACCACGATGACGAGCACCTACCTACACCGTTCGTTCTTGTTTTTTGAACGTTGTAATAAATATATTCAAAGAACAAACGAGCCCAAGTAGTTCGCTGATTTGCGATTTGGGAAGCATGGCTATATAAACGTTGTTACTGCAGATAAATTACTGCGGTGAGCACATGACATTAAATTAATAAAAAAAACTGCTGAGTTTCAAGTTGCTTATAAGAGAACCTCAAGTCAGGTAGAGTGTACGTCGCATCAAAAAAAGAAAGACAGACAAGCTTGTTCAAATGTTTGCTGAAGATTTATAAAAAGCCAAATGGTATCAGCAGAAAAAAAGAAAGCACGAAGCAAAATTCTATGTACGTGTATATTTTTAGTTTTTTCTACTGAAGCAAAAGCTTATTTGCCATGAGATAACACAGCCGACAATATATATATATCCGAGAGGCAGACTTTTCTTTGGGTACTTTTTTGCCCCTTTCTCTTGCCTTGCAAGTAACTAAATACTCTGTTATAAACGTACTTATTTTATATAGGTATGCGCAAATACATTTATAAGCAAGTAAACAATACAAAGTATAGTCAACAGTAAAAATGTGTTTGCCTAGTGCGAGATGATTAATGGAAAGAATATGCACACGTAATGCCTATTGCATGCCGTCTTATGTACAAAGTTTGAAATGAAGAGGAGAAGTAGAAAGTCGGTGAAATTACTTTGCACATGTTTACATTTGAAAAACGTGTATATATAGGTTTATAGTTTATATTTTTAGACTGGTTCTTATAATAATAATAATAATAATAGTAATACACAAAAATGCATATTATGGAATCGTGTACAAAAAGGGGAAGGTCAAATTGAATTCTGAAGCAGCAGCAGTAGCAATAGCATTATCAGTCAGAAATAATACGTTTTTGTACTCTAAATTTGAGCTTTGCTTCTCATTTTTTTCATTTGCCGGGACTGGTATGAGTAGGCACTCATTGTGTTCACAATGGATTGGTGTGATGTGACTTGGCTCACAAAACTTTTACCTTTTATATTCTCTTTTTTCTCGCTTCCCGCTGGGTACAAGCCTTTTTTTTTACCTTACCCTTATCTATTTGCTTCTGCTTCTCGACTAGGATTGTCATCTCTTTCTACGGCCTTTTTTTCTTCTTTTCCTATTTGATGATGATGATGGTTTCACGATAGTGAGCTTTAAGCATGTAAATGAAGAGTAGAAGGACAAATACAGAAACGACGATGCGACGAAGCTAGCGGTGCGGTTTTCTCTTCTGTCGGAGGAAGCTCTTTGCTTGCCAAAATAGCTTGGAATATCATGGAAAAGCAGTGCGTGATTTCATCAGCAGTTGATTCGTTTCACATTAAATTGCATTATTACATGAGTCTGAAATGAAATAACAGTGTGATGTTGCTCAGGAATAAGCTGGTGTGAAATCACTGACTTTACATTTTATCCCTTTCAAACTGCTACTCTCGTTCTGCAATAGTAAAAAATGCTTCATTCATTTCATATATATTATATATATATTTGCAACTCATTTACCAAAATTCATGGATATCGTAAATATTTTGAAATTCTTTACCACCTTTCAGAGGGAAAATAATAACGTTATTAGTGCATACAACAGAATAACATGTGTATACAATATGTATGCATTCTGTAGAAGATATCATGTAGTTATTTGACATTTTGGTACATTACAGTTATACGGTGTGCACGTAGAGAAACATGTTATTTTGCGGTATTATGAAACGTTCCTTTCCCCTACAGCATGTTCTGTTTCGTTTGGTGGAGAAACCCATATAGTGAAAGCAGAGCTTAAGCGAAACGCAAAATCTGGCAAAATTGTTGGCTGACTGAGTAGCACCAACATATTTTTGCAGAAGAACAAATCATGATTAAAAAATACAGGGCTGACATGCAATAAGAATCAGAAAAGTTTCAAAAGTAATGTGCCTAAAAGAAAAAAAATAAGAGTATACAAGATTTCAACATGGGAATAGGTACTTTACTTTCTCATACTACATAAAAATATCCTGTAGCTATGTTTAAAATTGTACAACTTTAGAACAANACATAAAAATATCCTGTAGCTATGTTTAAAATTGTACAACTTTAGAACAAAAGAGGCACATAATATTTGCTTAGCTTGTGAAATACACAGATGGATGCAGTTGTTACTTTTGTTAGTTTAGAAAAGTCTATATCCTTTGAATTTTGCAGCCTTTGAGAGTGAAAACTTTTTTTATTCCAAATTAGGTACTTTATCTCTCTTAAATATAGTGACATGCATGTCATATAGCACTAAACACATGCAAACCAATTCTTCTTTATCAAATTCATTTTCTTAGCAAACAAAGACAGTGAAAAACAACCCAACATTGACAGCTGTATATTGCGATCAAGACACACATGAGTCAAGTTTTTCTTCCTGTTCTATCAAACTGCAAAAACGGAGTAATAGAGAATGAGAACAAGAAATATTGTATTTCTTGACAGTCATTGCCAAAAAAGCAGCAAAAAAATTATTCAACAGCAGCAGTACCCAGTAGCAGCAACACAAGTACAACAGACCTATAAAAGCTCACATCGAGAAGCCCTTTGAAACGTCCTTGAAGAAATACAAGATTACACCAAGTACGACGTACACTTGAGTCCCCCGCTGCCTATCTTTCTAAAACGTACTCAGCAGATCTTCTACCCACAAGACAAAACCATACCTCTTCTTCTTCCTCCAATTGTCATCCTTACATTTATTATGGGATTCTAACCAAGGCTTGTCTAGGGCTCTTTGTCGCTCACTACTTTCTCCTACTTCTGTTACTAGTACTGTATACGAGTGCAGGCAGAGTAGGTGTTGTGTGTGTGTGTGTGTGTTTGTGCTCTGTTCTGCAGCTCTCTGAATTTTTCGAATGCTTTCTTTACTCTCTCTTTCTCTGTGCAGTAGAAATTGAGTAAAAGCAAAGCAAAAAGAAAATATAGGAGCATTATTGAAGCTGCTGCTGTTGGTTGTAACGACAGTGGGAAAAAGTACACAGTGACTTTGGCGAGCAGTGGTGCAGCAGCAGCCAGCAAGAAAACAACGTGCGTTACATGCCAAGGCATCATTCATTCAACATCCAACGAGTTTTCGTATGTAAACGAGTAACAATGGGATAGTCATTCTTTTGCCCGGTCAGTCGGTTCTCAGATTAAATTCTCCTTGAAATTTATTCTTGCTTTGTATATTTTTAGCGTACTGTTACTACTATACTACTGCTGCTGTGTTCAAGGAATAGAGTAATGATTTATTTGAGCAGCCAAATACTACTACCATACTGTACTACTTACTACTGTCACACTCTTTCTGTTATCTCTAGTGCTAGTTTATTTATGTGGATAAACCATAAAATAAACGTATAAACACTATTTTCGTTTCAGGAAGAAGCGTTATTGTGCTGTAAATTGTGTCATGAGGGAAACGAGTTTTCTCACTTTTTCACGCGTATGTGCATTATTAAATACAGCATGCCCTTGTCAGCAATCAGAAACATTCAAACGTAAAAAAATTGCCAAAAAAATTGATTCGTCCTGTTAAATTTTAAAAAGACATTTTGGAAAAAGATTTTCTACTCTTTTTGGTCTGCCTTTATCTTACGTATTATATTTCTTCAGTTTGCATGTTAAACAATAACAGTTCAACGAAAAT
Organism: Sinhomidia bicolor; assembly: GCA_027743785.1. Taxonomy (NCBI): domain Eukaryota; kingdom Metazoa; phylum Arthropoda; class Collembola; order Entomobryomorpha; family Entomobryidae; genus Sinhomidia; species Sinhomidia bicolor. The sequence continues at coordinate 1,852 of JAHZMT010001969.1, read as the reverse complement.
AAGCACGTCCCATAGTTCCACCATATTATCTCTTCATTTGGAAAAAGAAATGCTCACTGTACTAAAGTTTAAGCTTGTATCAAGGACGTTAATAATACTCTTCTCAATTTGCTGATTAAAGATAACAAAAAAGTAAGAATTTTTTCTCTCTCGTGCCTCGTGTGTCACACTATAGTAAATCCCTGGACTTAATCTTTTTCCGAGTTGAACCAAGCACAGCGCAGCGTTAGTACATCTTGCTGCTATACAATAAAAGAATAATTAAGGTTGACGTTAGCGCTGGTTATGGAACAAAGGTGGAAATACTGCGGGTGATCACAGGGCTAGCTAGCACACACAGAGCAGCAGTAGCAACAACGGAAGGGAAAAGCCCAAAGCCGGATTACAACGGTATTCAATCTTGAACGAGTAAGTGCCATTCTAACCGCATTCGTATTTTTCTTCTTTTCCATTCACTCCACTTTCTTTTCTTCCATACCATCACCTATCTATAAAAACACACACACATACACACAGAAGCAGTAGCTAGCTTCTACTACTACTACTCCATCAGAATAAATCATGAAATCATTCAAGCAAGCAAATGAAAAAGCTTGACTGTCGGCATTTATTATTCTTTTCCCCACCATCATGGCACACATTTTCACATGCAGTCTCAGTCTCTTCTAAAACTAAATAGGGTAAAAGCTTGGTTGGACTATTATGTGCACGTGGGCATGGGTTTATAGAATCGGTGGTGGTGCTACTGCTGTGTGTGTGCCGCATGACGATAATCATGATATCTAAATGATGATGGTTATGGCAGTTTTGGATAAACCTATACAAGAAAAAAAAGTGGTATAGTGTGCAGTTTGGTGTGACGTGGAGGGCAATTAATCTACGATCTTTTGTATTCTTCCAACTACACCTTTGGGTATTATTCCAGTGCGATTCTGCGGAGAATATAATAAAAGCAGAGGAAAATGCATCTGCCACTACTGTGCTACTACTACAAACCGTGCAAATAAAAATAAACAAAGAAGAGAATTTAAACGAATCATATCAACCCTATACATATATATTTATATATTATAACATAATAATGAATTTTCTCTAGAAAACATGCACCGGAAAGAGTCAGTCAGCGGAGAAAGTTTATACTCTGGATAAAAGTATGAGAAGATACTATGGATGGTGGCTACTTTGGTTTGGTTTCGTTTTTTGCTGATGATGAAGGTTATTTTGTTTTATGTAGTGTACGTTGTCGGCGGAGATACAAGACACAACAATAATAAGCAAGCCAAGCGAAAATGTTCTAATAATCAACTTTCCTTGAAAAGAGGAGAATGCAAAAAGTTTATTAGTAATTTTATCCTACCCGCCGCGGCGCTCTTGTGAAAAAGTCGATTTCATTATTGCTATTTTTAGAATAGAAATATTTTTTTTTGTATGATTCTATTGCTGTTACAAAAGATTTTTTTATAAAGAACAACAGAGAAAGTATCATGTGTTGTAATAGTAATGAACCACCGTATCGTTTTCCAGATAAGTCACGACTTTTTTGCCGCAGTTTCAAACAAACATATTGCACCAATAATTCTGCACACCATTTTGAGGTTCTTTTTATTTTCTAACAGGATTGAAGTGCTCAAAAACTTTCCTTTTTTCCAACTTCCCATGAGTCTTCATTAATGTCCATTTTCATTTCAATTTCAGGGTTTATTTTTATTTCACAGAAAATAAGTTTATATCCGTAATGCATCTGACATTTGACATTTTCTAAAACTCCTAACGGCATATTATAGAGTGTCCTTTTGTATATAGTTTGTGATTGTGATGGACGCATTACAATAACGGGTAGTAGTCAAGTCGA
>JAHZMT010001967.1:0-15259 GCA_027743785.1 Sinhomidia bicolor | reverse complement strand
CTCCTCCTCCTTGCCTTTGCATAAATGTCAACTTTTAACTTACACAACTTTAATTGCTCCAACATTAAGAAAAACCACAGAACAAAACTACTCTACCACCATAATAATAATAATAAATGTTCCTATATATATCCCCATGCAAAACTATAAGTGAATACCACCCACCACCTTCGTTTTAATGCTCTCTTTAAGTTTCCACATGCTGGTATATATTATTATGGTATGGTCCGGCTAACTTTTCCATTTTCAAAATGTTGTCATGTTTTTGCTCATTGACATTATTCCGCCAACAACCAACCAACCAACGACCCACCTCCTCCTCTTACTACTTTTCCAATTTCTTGTTGCGAAACATGTTTATATTTACAGACAGACTACTACTGGGTAGTGGGTACATAAATAAATACAACAACAACATACTTTGTTTTTCTCTGGTGGAATGTATGTAAATTACAAAACGACAGGAGATTTTCCACAAGTGTTGTTTTTCCTCCTCATATCCTCCCCTTGTAAAATGTACAAGAGAGGAGGATTCACACAATGCACATACGTGTAGTCTTTTTGTTAAGAAAAAGTTTGTCCAAGAAAAGAGCCCAAGATATCTTTCGAAGAAATAGCGCACATAATAAATATAAAGGCAGTTTTGCCACTTATTCACTCTCCTCCCTACTTTGCTCATTACAGGAAGCTCCCTTATTTACGCTTCACATGATCCTGAGTCTTGTTCTTGTTGTTAAAAACTTAAATGGAATAGTGGCATGGAATGGCATGCATGACATAATGGAAAAGAACAACAACAAGATCGGGAAGAAATGAATAGCGGTCCCCTCTTTTTTCTTCGTTTTCTTTCTCTTGTCATTTTCACCAGACGACGGACCGACTTGAGTCTTGTCTGTTTAAAAAAGCGTGTAGCATAATTGCATGTTCCGGTTCCATGTGCATAATTATATCTGAAGGTTATATATAAGTGTATATATAATAATAAGGGTGGTGAAAAAAGAAAAGAAAAAATGTGAAAAGGACAAAAATGACATGTAGGTTTATACACAAATGGCAATCAAAAGAAGAGGGGCGACGATAAATGGAAAGTAATATTATAATAAGAAGTGAGTAGTAAAACACATCATTTTTAGAGTGTGTTTATAGCATGCAGTAATATTTCTTGCTGTACGTATTAAAAGGAACTTTTTTCTTAGCTACTAAACTTTTAGTCTGCCTAAATTCAGTACAAAATATGCTTATAGGTATTAAGTTTTGCTTCACTTATGTTCATGCCAAGTCATGGATGTATGTATACGTATTTAATTTTTGCTGAAGAAACATCCAGAATGTATTTGCGATGTGGGGAGGAGATAATCAAGTACACAGGAGATTTGTAACGATTGATGACGGTGGGGTGGTGGTAACGGAAAAAATAGGAATACGTATTTGGTTATCCAAATTTGGGGCTCATTTGTTTACCCCCTCCAAAAAAATTATGTTACCTTTCTCAGTAACCTCAAGCAGCACACAGGATATATATATCTACTTACTTTAGTACATTTCTTTCCTTTTGGGACTCGTTTATAAATGATGTGACCGACCGCGCTGTAGGAACTTTATATTATTCATCGTGTGTAACGCTAATTGGACTTTACCTAGAAAATATATATAGAATATCTGAATGAATTATTTTCTCCCTTTTCCAAACAAAATGGAGGGTGCTTGAATATTTTTCTTGTGCTCTGCTTATTATTCCCACACGGCAAAGAAATTTCTGGGGAAGGCATGAGAAATTGATGGCGACTCTTCGACTGCGTCTTCGTTAAACACTAATAAATCAGCAATTCATATCTTCCTATTTGAGAAATATATATCTACAGTTTCATAATGTCATTGACATTTAGAAAAGCATTTCCCAATTTGTCAAAAGAAAAATATCCCTCTTTTCGGCTGTAGTCCCATTTCCCCATCATGTAGCACGATGTCATTCTGCAGTTAGTTAGTGGGCTTGTGTGCGTGTGGTAAAATATATACACGACTTACACGAGTTGTTTGTTGGTAAATTCCAAATTCTTAGAATTGGTGACATGCGTGCGTGTAAGTATGTACATTTTTTTACACAACATTCTTGTTTGTTTTTTTTCTCGCTAGAAAGGAGCGAGATCAGTGAGGAAGATGAAAATGAGAGAAGGAAAATTATTGCTTGGAAAATGGCTTGAAAAAGATAAAAGTCCAAATGTCTTTTCCCATCTTCTCTCCTCAACTTGCGCGTTTAACTTTACTAGTCGACGACGTCGTGTGAAAAAGCTGTTGTAGCTACATACTTACAGAGAGGCAGTTTCTTGATGATGATGATAGTACTGAACTGATGATGATGATGATACTCAACTGATGACTATCTCTTTTTCCTGGTAGCGTCTTTCTCAATTCTTAGAAATTCTCCAACGTACAAATCTCTATCCGCTCACCACATCTCTCCAACAAAACTCCCCAGCTTCCAGAAGAGAGAAACTCTTTTGTGGTTTCTTGTACTTATAATTGACTTGGTTAGCGTTTTTGTGCGTTTTGTGGAGACAGAGAACATAATGAGCGAGGAGCAAAAGTTACGTAAAAAGTTTGTTCTTGCCTGTAGTAGTCTTTTCTTGACATTACCAATGCATGGCCCCTTGTGGGAAAAAAGAAAGTGCGTTCCTATCTTTATCCACCATCATCATATCTCCTTCTCCACATTTCCATTTCACTACGTTGGAACTTTTTGCTTCTAAATGAGAGATGTTGTGAACTGATATGCAAGTCCTTTGAAAAAAATACCTACAACGAGCAATGAAAAAGATCTTAATAATGACAACGTTGCGTGTGAAAAGTACGTTTAGTTGCTATGTTATTTTTGTCGTAATTACGAAGGTCTCTGCAATCAAGCACACACAAAAGTCTATTTAACCAACACTATACTATAATATGTCGTTGGTACACGTGTTTTTTTGAGAAAAAGGGCTTCAGGAAAATTCCTAGTACTTCCGAGAGTAAAAAGTTACTTTTTTTTACTTTCACTTGAAAGAAAGGTAAAGATTTCCATTCTGAAAAGCGTGCTGGGACATAAAATATTTTCCTGGAGAAAAGGAAGAAACATTTTTAATATAGAAAAAGAGATTCTATATATTGGAAATAAACAAGCACAGTATTGTATGTACTTGCTCAATTTTGACCGTGAAAGTGGGGAACACTACTAAGCAATGCTATATAAACTGCAAAGTACTTTTCTCCCACTCAAAAGTCAACGTGGTTGGACTCGGCTGAACGAGGTTATACAATTCTGTACTTTTATATTCGACAACGAAATAAAAAATGTAAAAAAGAGTTTCATGTCTCCAAAAAAAGTGTTTTTTATCTTTTTGTGTCTGCTTAATAGGCATGATGAGTAGGTATACTTACACGTAATGAATGATGGTGATTATAGCAAGCTTCCCTGCTGTTGCTTATTGTCGATTAGATATGTATGTGTGAGCCTGTGTTGTAAATGTGTATATAGAGCACCAATTAAAATACCATTTTAATTTACGACACCTTTCTCAAAAACACGCCCAAAAATAATGAGATCTATAGTAAGAAGGACACTGATTTTTAAAAACATGTTTACTTGCTTGCGTTCATTCAATCATGCCGTATGCTTTCTTTTTCGACAGATTAAAAAACCCATCTACCTAAACCCAGATAGGTAAACTGTATAGTCGGTTTACATTTTAAATTAAAACTGAGTTTCTCCAAGTCTAAAGTTTCTCTTGTCTTGGTCCATGCCACCGTATTTTTATGCACTGTTTATGTAAAAAAAGAATTTATTTATTTATTACTGTTAAAAAAGCATTTCATCGGACTGCTGGGTTTTAGTTTTAGTACGCATCTAGTAGAGCAGAGCAAGAAGTGAAAATAAGAGAAAAAAGTTAAAAAAGCATTTCTCATTAGCAAGGACCCCCTGCCATTCTGAATGCTGCCAACAACAGAGAATAGGTCGACCGACGCGGCTGCTGCTGTGATGGTGGGTGGGCAGGGTGGTTATTATGATTTTTATTGTTATTACAATAGCAACACTAACACTTTCACGTTGCAACAAAGCTTAAAAGATAGTTACGACGAGGAGCCTTTTCTCTTTTTTCTTTCATCATCATAACCATCTGCATACTTTGTTGTAGGTAGGTATACGTTATATAATATGCATAACAGACAACATGTATTATTCACCCGTTGCGTTGTCCTCGTACAAGTTACAANTTAAAAGATAGTTACGACGAGGAGCCTTTTCTCTTTTTTCTTTCATCATCATAACCATCTGCATACTTTGTTGTAGGTAGGTATACGTTATATAATATGCATAACAGACAACATGTATTATTCACCCGTTGCGTTGTCCTCGTACAAGTTACAACCATTTTGATACATGTAGTTGCAGAGCAGCAGCAAGCGGAAATGAAATGAGCGGATGAGTTTCCTTTCCTCTCAACAGACAAAAAAACTTATAAAAAACTCTCACTCAGTCTCTCCGATGGTCCAAAAGTAATAAAAAGCTTTCTTTCTTTTTCTTCTTTTTCTAGCTTTGAAAAGCAAGTCTAGTAATAATAATAGCAAAATATAAAACTTGTAAACAAGCCAAAAAATGAAGAAAAAAAATTATTATTATTATTTTTTCTCGACTTGTTTGTAAAGTTATTTTTTTTTATATTTTAACTGCTCAAAAAAACAACAATTAGGTTAGGGGAAAATATACTCTGGAGAGAAATATAACAAGTTTTTTGTGTTATTGCTGCTACATGCCACTTTCCACATAACAATACAATCTTTTTTGCCAGATAGCCAGTTCTACTGCCTCGTAGATTTAAAAATGCTTCACGGTATGGCCCTCCTAATAAACGGATTTAAGTTATTTGTTTGGTAACATGGTGACGTTCTTTCTTTCTACGCTCCTTGAACAATACAATCTTTTTGGTTAAAAAAGAAAGCAAAAAAGCAAAGCAAAAAGAATAAAGTTTTTTTCTTTGAAAAAAGACTTTTTTCTTTTGGGTCTTCATAAAGATGCTCATTTCACGACAACTAAAAAAGAAAAATGAGTGTGTATGTTTTTTTTCTAAGAGAAAAAGGAAAAAGATAGGTATGTATTTTGCTGCACCGCTGCCGCCGCCGCCATCGTCGTGCATTTAAAAACTTTGCTGCTGCTGTGTGTATAGTAAGCAAGTGAGCTTGTCTTGGAGAAGAAAAGCCATGTAATCGTTAATCATGGGACAGAAACTTATTTTCACCCAGGGAGTATAAAAGGAGGAGTTTGAGGAGTAACGGGAAAAATTATAAACCTGTAAGGAAGGAAGGAAAGGGAGAAAAAGAAAGAAGAAAAAACTGTAAGAAGAAGAAGAAGAGAAGATAATTCTCTTCTTTTTTCGTCTCTGATTATTTCTCAAGCAAGTTTCGACTATAAAAAATAGCTTGCTTTTAAATGGTTTATATCTCTAACCTACTACATAGGTACATTCTTTTTGTCAAACCACTCGATACACTGAACAGAGAGATGAAAAAAGAGCTTGAAACAAAATTACTTAAAAAGTGGTATTAGCGCGGTTCTTTTTAAATGTATAAAACTTGAGGAAAAAGCGGTTAAAAATGTCGCAGTAAAAAGCCGGTTACGTATATGGTATAAAGTAAAAAATGTGCGTGGGTGGGTGGGTTCCAAAGCAAAAAAATTCCAATATTGTTCCCTTCAGTTTTTCATTAAAATCTTCCAATCATGGAAGTGGTTATAATAGAATTTATGTTTGAATAGCAATCAAAATTAAGGCTAGTTACTGTTTGTGTTTACTTTGTGTCATCATCATCATCATGATGTCGAATCTCATTTTTGTCAAGCGTAGTTCACGTTCATAGTCTACTCTTCTAGTCACTGATTCTTGACATTTTCTTGTTGTTTTTGCAGTTGTCAACTTGCCAAAAACTTTGCCAAATGAAATTTCCCATTGAAGATCACTTTTACTACTCCACCACCACCACCAGCTCCAACTTGGCTGCTGATAATAACGATCATTCCATCAATTCCTTGAACGAAGGAAAAGTAGTGGAGTCGCTAACTAGTGAAGACAACAAAAATGGGAGGGAGCTGAAGAAAGAAGAAGACATGGAGTACAGGAGCGAGAGGAAAACGCCTGTGGAAGTAAGAGAAGAAAGGAGCGGTGGTAATGTTGCTTCGGTTGATAGGAAAACGAATAACAATCAACAACATTATTACTTACCTTCATCGAACAATGTTGAACGAGAACAAGAAGAAGAAGTTTTGGAAGAGATTTCTGGGAGGGAAGCCTTAAGTGGTGGTGGTGGAAGCAATGACCTGTCTTTGAAGATGAAATTGTTGGCAATTGAGCGAGGATTCGCGGATGAAAAGAAAAACAAACAAGAACAACAACATGAACATTCCACCGGTAGTAGTAGTACTACTGGTGGAGAAGCAACCGCCGGTTCACTAAACAATCTCAAGACATTTCCCTCTGAGCCTGGGCTTAAACTTGGCCAACTTTTTTTGAAAAGAAAGAAGGGAAAAGGAGCAATGGAAGCGGAGGAGGAAGAGGAAAGGAAGGATGAAGATTCTGAAGATGGTGTTGCCACTACCTTTTCACTTTCTTCCGCTTCCCTGATTCTCCAGCTGAGTTGGCCAAAGCCCTCGAGCTGGGATCGGGATGATCATGATGATGATGATAATAATAATAAAAAAAATAACCAACCGGAAGGAGCACCACCTGCGGCAGCTCAGGTGAAGGATAAAAAAGGGATTCATTTTGATGGCGGTGGTGGTATGGATGAGAAACTTGTAGAAGAAATAAAAGCCCAACGGCCGGTTTCAACTGTATACTCAACAGAAGCTACGCCCGCCATAGTATACTCCATTATTTTAGAGGAGAACTGGAATGGATCTGCTGCTGGTGATGATGGAACTGGAGATATGTACCATGCCCAACGGATGAAATTGATTGACCAAATAGTAGCCAGAACCACAACTCAAATCTCATTACCGCTGCTGTCTATTGTGCAGAAGGCAGAAAAGGTGCAGAGTGAGCAGAAAAAGAATGAAGATGAGAGAGAAGAGAAAAATAATAAGGAAAAGATGAGCGTGAGGGAGGAAAAAGTAGACAAGATTCCGTCTGGAGAAGCAGCTGCGTCAATGGAAGGAAATAAAGAGAAAATGGTAATAATAAGGGAAAATGAAAATAAAAGAAATTCAGAGGAAGGAATAATGATGTCGAAGTCTTTGCCACCTCCACCATCACTGGCGTTACCACAACCCTTTCACGACCAGCAGAGTAAACCTTTATTGTTTCCCAGTTCTGATCCTCTGTCAAAAGTTACCACTCTTTTTCGTGTGTTGGCGGTGAGCCGGGATGGTCTAGAAAAAGTTTATTCTGCCCAAGTGAAAGTCAACAATTCTTTTTGGGATTATCACTTGACTGAACATTCTGCCAATGATCAGCAAGTTTACTACCATGAAGAAGAAAACCTCAATCAGCAAGCTGACGATAGTAAAACCTGGACCCAGAATGATGATGCTGCTGCTAGTGACAGCCACAACAACAAGTCAAAAAGTTCAAGTCCAGCAGCAGAAACAAACAAGTTTTCTGGTGATGATGATGATGATTATCGTATTGAAAAGACAGGAAATCAGAAAAAGAAGAAGGGTAGCGATGAGCAAATAGAAAAAGTCCACAAGTTGGATGACAAGATGAAAGTTGAAAAAAGTGGAGAAGATGAAGATGGCATTACCAATAATTTCAGCAGCAGTACTAATAGTAATGAGAATTCAAATCAGATTTTGGCATTTCCATCGAAGGAATCACTGAGGCAAACGCTTGGAGTTGGACGAGGACTGAGTGGAGAACAGAAAGTGAAAAAGTTGATGAGTCTACTGAAACAAAAGAAGAAAAAGAGTGAGAACGAGGTGGATAATGATAACCATCATCTTCTCAGCAGTGGTAGTAATAACGTGATGACAATGGCAATCTCATCATCATCCCCACTCCCAATACCATCATCATCATCAGGAAAAGACGACAAAGTAGTAGTCAGCGGAAAGGCGGAAATCAATTTTTCTACTTCACATGATAAGGACGAATCGGAAAGAAAAAATATTGTTAGTAATGATAATGAGGTTAAAATTCCCAGTCTGGAAATTAGTTTCAAGGAAAACATGACAGTTACATCAGCAGAAGGAGTGAATGAGACAGAGAAAAGCCCAAACTGGGGACTTCACACCGTTTCAATGATCTATCAAAAATTTCTGGTAGTCACTCAAGTGACATGGGATTATCCCGGTGAGGAGGAGGAGCAGGAACTAACTGAAAATGGGGAGGATGATGAAAATGAAAGTATTACAAACAGCAAAGCTAATAGTAATAAAAATGGAAGAGAGAAGAAAGAAGGAACCACAAAGAAAATTCCATCATCGTCATCATCATCACCAAGTAAAAAATGGAAAGGATGCGGAAGCCGTGCGAGTAATAGTAATAATGCAGGCACTGGAGTGGATATTGCAGAGGGGGAAAAGCAGCAGCAGCAGCAGCTCAATTTTTTACTCTCTTGGGAAATTTTTGGCGGGGGACTTAGGGGAAATCTTGTCACTGATACGTGCTCCGCATCCATATCACTCTGGCCAGACACGGCGTACATCATTCAGGTAAAGAATAATAAGAAAAAAACTTTCTTTTCCTTTTCCCCATCTTTTTTTATTTTCCAGCTCACTTTCTCTTTCTTTTCATTTTATTAATAACATTATATATTATTCCGGTGGCGGTGCTTCTCTGTGTATATGACTTTGCTAAATGCATGGCGCCAGTTGTCGTGCTGCTTTCCTTTGATGTTCTTGGTCACGTTTGGAATAAATTACAGGTTTTAAAGAAACTCTCCAGTTGCCCAACCTCACAAAAATGAGCCATCTCTCCTTCCTTTCCCCTGTACAAACAAAAACTTTGCCAATATTTTGTGAACGTGGCCATCTGAAACATTACGCCATACCTTACGTATTTCTCTTTAAAGACTTATCTTGAAACACGTACCTGTCATTTTGTCCCATAATTTTTAATACGTCATGCACTCTCCCTCTTCTTTCTCTCTAAAATGCTAGAATTTATTTTATTTTAATGCCATTTTATCTCTCTAGGTTGGCTTAATTACACCTAATAAAATGGACGCTGCTTCTGACGCAGAAAGCGGCATGTCAATGACAGAAACAAATGGGCAGGATTTCCCGTCTTATTCTTCTTATTTTGCCGCATGGCAAAATTCATACAATAGCAAGCAAGCACGTCAGACCACTGATGATAATGACGAGAATGGGAATAAATTGTCAAATCACGTTCCTCCTTATATGTCCAATTACGCTGATGTGAAAAATAGTGAGCATGAAGCTACTGTTACTACTACTACTACTGGTCATGATGACTACAAGACATTTGGAGAAAGTTTACTAGGATCCTACTCGTCCACTGCAGCAGCTCCATCATCTTTTGATCCACTCATTCTCCCAGAATCAATAACATTTCCATTTGACGGGGAGCCGAAGGTGACGATCAAAAGTGAACGAATTCTTGTTAACACGACACGAGCCGGAGAAAGCAAGTTGGAGGACGAGGAAGATGCTACTAATGTTGATAGCGACAGTGCTCCTGGTGCAATCCATAATCAAGATAAAGTGACACCAGGGAATAACCAATCTAATAATGATTTTCTTACTCCCGATCAAAAGAAGAGGAAGGACAAATGGAATAATGGCGACGGAGGCAAGGAGGGAGAAATAAATGACGAGCAGTTCGTTTTGGTGAAAAAGAATTTTGGAAGTAGCAATGACAGTGGTGGTAGTAGTACTAGTCATCCTGTGAGTGGCATTAATGACAAAGTGAACGTGAGCCCCATAACAATAACAAGCTATGGCCATTCTGAAAGTGCTGGTCCTGCTTTTGAAGAGGAGGAAGCAGAAATGTTGATGTTACAAGAAGAAAATGATCAACCAGAGGTGGAATCCTTACGACGACGACGACCTCCACCACCACAACTATCATCAGCACTAATATATAGACAGGGAAAAGTTGAGCATACAACGAAACCAGCAGCAGCTGCCGCTGTAAATGACGAGTCCGATCAGGATAACAGTTCTGTGTGGAGTGATGAGGACGAAGATGATGCGACAGATCAAGATGAAAGCCTTTTTGCACGGTCTCTTGCTCATCAAAATCACCAGCTACATCGTCATTCACAAAGAAATAATAATAAAAATATTCCCGCCCCTCCTCATGACAGCCGTTCCGTGTCTCTGCCTCAGCCTCATACACAGCCGGAGGAGGTGGAAGAGCAACAAAAGCGTAATATTAATAATAATAATGTTCCACCTAAAAGCTTAACTAGCAAGTTACACAGTTTTATGACTGTGAATAGTTTTTACCAAAGTTTATACGCGTTGAGCCGGAATGCCCTAGAGTTATCAAACAGATATCCAAACGTTATCTCGATTACTAATGAAGGTAACGGTGGTGGGGGCAATAAACATGGTAATGGCTCGTCACCATCATCTATTACTTCTGCAAGTGGGGACGCAAACATTGGTCCCATGCTTATTGGAGGATTTGGCAATTCAAACCGCACCGGTTATCTGTTCAGTGCCACACACTCGACAGGATCGGAAGAGGATGAGGACAGCAGTGGCATTAAAGGAAAACTTTATACGCTCTTTGTAATTTTGGTGATTTCCTTTGTAATCTTCCTTTTTATCGTGGCCATCGTGGGATTTTGTGTGCTGACCAGCTCAATAAAAGAAAATTACAAGTACTTTGTGCCAAAGAAGATGAGAGTATGGACAACTGTGGGTCAACTTATTAAGGGAAACAATGCTAATCAAGCGGGTGGGTCCTCTTCATCAACATCGTCAAATGGTGGTGGTGGTGGCGGAGGTGGGGGATTATTCAAAGACTCTGCAGAGGGATCTTTTTACCCAAGACGACTACAAGAAGAACCTGACTACGAATTTGATGATAACGAAGATTTCGATCCGGACGAAGATGATGAGGAGGAGGAGGAAGCCACAAGCGTGGCAGAGACTGATGAGGAGGAGGAGGACGACGTTGAGAGTGAATGTGACTGCCACTGTGTTACTGACAATGAGATTGTTGAGCTGGAAGACGAGGAGAATAGCTTCTCATTAAACGAGAGATGCTCCTCAGATATGGTGAAGCTTATTAAAGACGGAGAGGAAAGCTCTGTGGAGCTGATGGCAGCTGTGGACGACGAAAATGAAGATAATGGCGGTGTAGGTGAAATAAGTGGTTGTGGCGTAGGTGGTGGCGTGAGATGTAATAGTAGTAGTATTAACTGTAGTAGTTGTAGTAATAGAGGTGGCGGGAGTCATCATCATCGTGGAAATTGCGATAATAATAATCCCTGTTATCACACAACGCCGGGTGCTGGGAGAATATTACAGTCAGCAATTATATCTTCAGCGGCAGCAGCACCACCTCCAGTGAAAGCATCGCCTGTCGCTGCAGCATTATCGTCCCTGAAAAAGAACTTTCACCGGGTATCATCATCCTCTTCAAATTCAAAACGGCCCCAACAGCAGCAGCACCACCACCACCAGCGTCAGATTAACCATCATCCCCATTGTACTCACTATCATCAACAGCATCACAAACGGAAATCCGGTAAGTTCCTAGAAAAAAATAATTAAACGATAAATATATATTGTTATGATGAAGATGACTCGTATCAGATTTTCCTCTGAGAATTTTATGCTTTCATCATCGCGGACATCATAAACAGCAGAAACTATATAGGTAGCTAGTAAACTAGTAGTTTGTGCGCTCAGCGCTCTTTGTACTTTATTCAATCAAATTCAAAGTAAATTGATTTCTTCACTAATCAATAGTCTATTTTCGTATCTCGAGAGAATGATGAGGCCTTCTTTGGGCAAACTGTGATTACAAACTTTTTACTTTTATCTTTATTCCATCAACAATATTCTACCAGCACTGGAATATTAGTATAAAAGAATACGTCGTCTACTGTACACTTCAATTCGATGAAAGTACCCACTTTGATGTGATTTTATTCATTACATAAAGTTTCGGTTGGCCACCATCAAAAACACCAAAGTGCACAGATAACTTACAAAAGCGTACAACAGAACAAAGATTTGATTTGAAAGTTTAAGTAGCGAGCGACGGCGCCTACGTGAGAGAAAGAAAGAAGGCGTAGTAGTACGGACTGAGTGATATAATAGAAACGACCTCAAATAAAGAAAATAACAGTCGACAATCACAAGGTCTCGGCTACTTTTTCCACAAGGAAAACTAAACAATCACGTAGAATTATACATTGCGAATTGAAAACAGTTTGTTATTCTTGAATGCCTTATTTCCCCCCATAAAACCATAACCAAGAAAGCGAGACCAATAAAGTGTTATACAAAGAATACATAATCCCAATGCCAAATATTATGTACATTATTATATCGCGTATAAATAAACAAGTTTTGCCAGCAAAATCCTTGAACAGAAATGCATCTGAATTTTTGTTTTTTTTTTAAATTTTGGGCGAATCGAGCAAAATGGAATTGGCAGGCTGTTTGGTTTGTTTGTACCTTTTTGGAGTGTAGAGTGCAAGCTGGACATTCTTAATAAAATTAAAAAAATCTTGACGACATGCAAAAGCACAGCATAAGGTTATGCTAAAAAAGCGGCGTACATACAAATTACTGTTATGTTGCTGAAAAAAAGCAAGGTTAGCGGCAATGACAAGAAGACTGTTACTTTATAAATATATTAGCAAAAGCAAACAGTAGCAGAAGTAGTATCTCTCTTCTTTTTTCCTCCAATAAAATTATGTATTCCAGTCCAAATACAAAATAATAATATAATGCAAAAGCAGCTAGCTCTCAAGCTTATGTACAACTTGCTCTTCACTTTTCATTTTTCTCTTCTTTTTCTCCTTTCCTGCCTTGGTGGTAGTAGGTCAAAAACAACCACTACGACTACCTAAAAAGCCTAACAAAACAGCCAAAAAAAGACCTAAAACCAATCTCCCTGATTCTCATAATGTATCTACATGACTGCTTATTCACTCAAAGTTTTTTTTCTCCTCTCTTTCTTTGCAAGGTCTGCTTACTCACAGTAGCCGTTTCTTTTACACATCTTGTGTGTGTGTGCGTTCTCTTGTCTAGAGAGCAGAGGACTGTATAACGCTGAAAAGCCAAGATGAAATTTTTATTGCTGCAATAAAACAAGATTTTATTTATATTCGCTTACTTGCCTTGTTCATCCGTCGCCTCTATCTCTCTCTCTCTCTCTCCATTCTTATCTGCCATGTATTCTTCTGCTCGTTGTTCTCTTGCTGCTGGAGTATGAAAGAAAGAAAGAAAGAAACATTTTTTTTTCTCCGTTTATTGCCACCACCAGCAACATTATTCGGTTCGTTGCAAGAGAGCTACTACTACCACTTTTAGGCTGCTACAAAAACCAACAGCAGCAGAAGCAGTAGTAGATTGTTCTTTTGACGACGTCTGATGCTGCCGCCGCCACCGCTACCACCACTATACACACATATTTTTTTGAAGCTGAAGAGAAGAAAATCTAAATGCATTTTCCATTTGATGATGACGATGAGTACGACGACGATGATATGGCAGCAACGGCGACGGCGGCGGCTTAGATTTGCTGCTCTTTTTTTGTTTTTTCACGTTCCGTTTTGTAGTGTTTTCTCTTATGGTTTTTATCATG
Source organism: Sinhomidia bicolor (assembly GCA_027743785.1). NCBI lineage: Eukaryota > Metazoa > Arthropoda > Collembola > Entomobryomorpha > Entomobryidae > Sinhomidia > Sinhomidia bicolor. The sequence continues at coordinate 1,496 of JAHZMT010001967.1, read as the reverse complement.
ATGACCGTGATGATCACAGTATTTTTTTCTTGCGTCCTGCTGTTAGAAATGTTCTTTTTTGTGTTTTGTTTCTCCCACTACGTGTGTGTGGACAGCATCACTTATATAATCATCTGTCCATAATATATTTCTTGCGGACTTACGTATATAATACGCATTGCATTGTGATTTTTTTTCTAGAAGAAGATGGCAAGAGAGAAGACTGAGACGAGCATTATGAAAAAAAGAGAAACGAGCGACCATGCATGCTCTCTCTCTCTCGCGTATATATAAATTTTCGGAACTAAACTAAACTTGTTTCTTGCTTAACATAAAAATGCTCGTTTGTTTTTTGTGTCCATGTCGTACTTATTTCTTTTTCGTTTGAAAGCAAGAAGAAGAAGAAGGAAAAATAAGAAAGTCATTTAATCTGTGTATATATGTCCATGTCCGAGCGAGGTTACAGAGAGAGATAGAGAGAAAGAGAGAGAAATAATGCTGCTTTATTACCAGTAGTAGTAGTAGTTGGAGCATTAATATAAATGAAAATAGAGAGAAAGCAGAAGCAAAAGTAGTAATGGTCTGGATTAGTGAAATAAGGGTTTTATCGCATTTTTGGATCTTTTAAGGACGTGCCTGTCTTCCGGTTGGTCGTTATTTATATTTATCAGGGATTATTTTATGGAATAAGTAATAGAAAAAAGAAGGAAAACAGGATAATAAATTATTTTGTAGAGCTTAGTGAGATTTTTTTTCAAAATTGTCTACTTGCAAAAAAGACGAAGAAAATATTATGGAAGCAAAAGGGAAAGACAAACATTTTATTTTACGAATGGATTCTGTAATCAAAATCATGTACTGTGTATTTTCATTTTTATATAATATGTAGGTATATACACATTTTTGCCATATATCCAAAAAGTGAAAGTACTGTGATTTTCCCCTGTAGCAGTAGTAATGTATATTATTATTTTTATTATTCTTGTGAAATCTGTGTGTTCCTCATTTCGTCATCATAGCCAGAGAATTGGATGCAGATCAACTACAGTAATAATAAGTGTAATGTCAATGAAAGGTCGTCTCATCATCATCGTATATAATGCACAAGCCGAAAAAAAACCCAAAAGGTTTTCTTTTACATCCGCAGTCCACGTTGTGTTTTTTTCCTGTTTTTGCCGCTGCTGCTGCTGTAATGACGTTGTTGGCGAGTGAACTGAAAGTGAATGGGCATAAAGACCTTGAATTTTTGCGACGAACTGGAACGGAACGAAAATCACAAGCAAGAAGTACAAAGCAATAACTCCTTATTGTTGTAAAAAAAATTTGGCTACCGAAACTGTTGACTTTTTCTCTATTCTCTCCTTTTCTCTCTCTCTCTCTTTCTAAAAAGAAGACCATATTTGAGTGAAGAACGAAAAACAAGTATATTTTTTATTATTACATATTTATTTGACTATTTTCGTATGCCACTGGCTATGCGAGAGCAAAAGTGAGTACATCTTCTAGGTATTCAAGTA